>OMNZ01085498.1:0-10789 GCA_900303255.1 Lesueurigobius sanzi
TGCAACATAAGTTCCGCTAGCCGATAATGTCAGCTGAGAAAGGTCTATAGACCAGCGGAATGCCAACCAACAGGCCGGCGTTCCATTCCAAGTCACATCAGCTGACATCATCGGCTAGCGGAACCTATGTTGCAACAATGGGTTGCTACAAGCAATTCAAATCAAAACATTCTATATCTCTATGCTCTGACCAATCAGAGGCTTTGGGGGACCCGGAAAGTCACATGACTGAAACGCATGTATTTCAGAAATTGGGAATTTTTGAATGGGATTGTTACTTCCGGCACCGAGGCGCGTCCGTTTACAGATGAGCTGGTGGGCAGGACTGTGATGCTCCATATTCAGGGTCCAGTTTGTGTATGTCTAATTGTCTGTTGTGCACGACTCATTGCTGCAGGTGAAAAGGATGGAATTTAAACATCAAATCATAATTATAGATAATTAGAGACAATTAGAGACAGTGCACAACGCACATTTCCAACCTGCCCAGGAGTAAAATGATTTGAGAACAGACTGAATAACTGATAACTAATACAATAATTACTATATGGAGAGGATAATGCATAGCTAGGGTCACCAGATTTTTAACATTGAAAAATGGGACAAAAATAATAATTTCCCAGGTTGAACGGTAAAACTAATATGAATTAATGACCAAATTAGCTTGAGGTGATGGACAAATGAGCTTTTTAACTAGTTCAGTCGCTATAGAAACTTAATGTTTGAGGGACACGTGGCCAAAAGTCATAAAGTATTAAGTAAATATGCTGCTTTGAACATTTTTCGTATTTTATTTTGCATTTTTCTCATGTTTTCATATATTTTTTTTTTTGTCATTTTCTTCACCTGGGTTTATACAGGTAGCGGCAAGTCAAATTTAATGCTTTTTAATGCCATTTTAATACCCAAATACAACATTTTAAATGCCACAAACGCCACAAATCAGTATTTAATAAGAATTTCCGTATTCAATAGAAAATTTGATACAATGGACAACTTTTGACCAAAAATACAGTATGGTTTCTGCCAAAACCAGTCTAGACCCTAATTTTTGTATTTTAGACAAACTTATGCTGTAAAATGAGTTGAGCAATGTCCTTATTTTCCAAGAACTTTGGATTTAATGCCAGTTTGAATTCAATTTAATGCTTTTTAATGACATTTAAGGCCTTATTTTTGACATAATTCATTTAATGACTTTTAATGCTTTTTAATGCCCTTTTTCATCGTTTTGTTTTGTCATTTTGTAAGCTCAAAACTGGTCGCCCTATGCATAGCCTAAATAACTGCAGCCCATGTGATTTGCTAACTTTTTCTATTTCTAATTGAGATTTTAATGTGATTGCGATTAATGTTGCTGCCCTACTCGCAAATCAACGGGGAACTGTGCTAGATGATGGTGTAATTAGTGCGTGTGTCTATATCAAGGCTTTGGTAATTGCTTACTACCCTTTAGGCTGTTTAGACAAAGCAAGCCCATAATTCAACATTTGAGTAGCTCATTATAACCTAAAAAGACATTATCTTCAGTTGCGTAAAGGCCATTTACTTTGGGTAGGAAAGCGTAAAATGATCTGGTGGAGCTGCCTGTTGGTTGCAAAGGTTCACTCAGGTGTGGCCCAAGCAAGTACACAGAGTATTTTACTGTAACATACTTATACACTGAAAGACAATAGTGCTACATATTTTTCCAGGGTATTTGAAGTCACCCAGAGTAAAAGTCTCTGCTGTAATCATACCTTATTCAAAAATATGAATTATTGTTGTACTGTCTCAGCCCCTTTAACAAAACTGCAGCTTTTGGTTCGGCCAGTGGGAATATGCTCATACTACCTTTTCAATAGACACAATGTGAATTGTTACAGCCCAGTAAATGTCACTCATAATATACAACCTATTGATTTCCAGCCATGCCACACAATTTATCTATTCCCAGCATTGTTGCACACACATATAGAAAAAACACTAAAAACCGAAGGGGCAGCCATCATGTCAGTTTTATGACATGCTGAAGGTGGTTTAAGAGAAAGACATGCCAGAATGAAGTGGTGCTGCTGACAGTGAGACTAGTTTGGACATCATTTTCTATTAATAGTCACTAAATAAACATTACACTGTGTCAAATGTATCCAAGCAACTATTTCTGGTTTGTAGATCAATCGGCAAAGCGGGAGGGCTGAGAAACTCTAATTAAAAAATAAATAACACTGCGGAGTGATTTATCTGAATACATGCAAGTTCATGAATATTTTTTGGAAAAGCAATGCTTTTTAAATAACGTAGACTTTCGGCTTCAACTACATCCATGCTGGGGAGAAGGTGCTAGAACTAATTAAGTACATCACATTGTAATTGAGAAGTGCACTACTCGAAAAGCTCTTCTTCTGATGATGCAGCGTGCACTATGAATATCCCAAAACTCTGGGGATGCCACTTGATTTCAGTAAGTGAGGCCAACATCTCTTCATTTACTATGGAGCCGTACCAGTTTACTCCTCTTCAAACCCAAAGCAGTCGGCCCAAGAAAACGCTCTCCTTTACTCCAATACACATCAAAGTCTTGAAGATCTTGAACAGTCAATTTGAAGCGAAAGGGTCATTCTGCATGGCATGAGCTATAAAGCTTTTAGGCTAAGTGCTTTTCTTCATGCCAAGTACAAAGAGGATAAACCCAACATGAAATGATCTGAAAAGCTTGAGGTGAGTAAGAACAGAGGGATTTGGTAAAGTGGTCTACCTGGTCCAGGAGCTGGTTGTACAGTTCGTGACAGTTATCGAAAATGTATTTGTATGTTGAATCCAAACAAGCCTTGACGCAGTCCTTCACCACCATGCTGGCTCTGGGTGGAGACTGCAGCTCTTGTACCTGCACAGACACAAACAAGATTTAAGTTCACTCTGCTTCCAAGGTTATTTGCAAAAACAGTTTAGGCTGTGTAACACCAAATTGAATAAAGGTTGAGCCCTCTTTATTATTCTGTGTTCCACTGTAGCCCTATTTATTTATTATTGTATTGTCATTAATGTTTGTACCACCAAATGCAATCCAAATTTCCCTCCCCACCATTATATATCAAAAATAAACTCCTCAGAAGGTACAGGTGATGTTGGCCCTTCTTGTACAGGGCACAATCTCAATATCTTCTCCCTGGATCTTCAATGGTGACTGTGGCAGTGTCCTTCTCCTAAAGCCGACCAACATTTTATTTGTTTGTTGATTTCATTAGGACAGAGCATGTGAATGAACACACATGAGAACCATGCATGTAAACACACATCCACACCACTGCATGATGTTCGACTGGTACTCCAGCTCGTGCCCCTCGGAGACACAGACCAGAACGGCTGAGTCATCAGAGATCTTCTGAAGATGACAGCTGTCCGTGTTGTATGTGAAGTCTGCGGTGTACATGGCTCACAGCTGCGCAGGTGCAAGTCGTGTGGCCGGTCCGTGAGGTCCGTTCACTTCCACATCGTCCATCTTCACCGCTGCGTCTGATGGTGTTCAAGGCACTGGAGAAGTCAAAGAAGAACTTGACTCACAGCGCTCCCGGCGGTCTCCAGGTGAGTGAGGGCGCGCTGGTAGGTAGATGACAGCGTCCTCTACTCCAACATTGAGCCTGTAAGCAAACTGCAGCAGGACCATGGTGGAGCTCACCACAAAGCAGAGGTGGGTGAGGATGAGCCTCTTCATCAGGTGGAAGGTGAGGGCGACTTGTCTGTAGTAAGCCGGTTCCTTGGCGTGCGTTGTTTTATGAACTGGGACCAGAGAGGTCTGCCACAGGATGTGGATCTTTTCCAGACTGAGGCTCAGGTTGGACATGGCTGCTCCTCATAGAGCTGGTCTGCACAAATCCTCAACAACCTGAGACTAAACATGCCATTCTTGGGTAAAGTCCTGGATAAAATTGTATATGAACCACTTACTGACTTTCTCCTGTCTAACAGTGTTTTTGATGCTTTCCAGCCAGGCCTTAGGGACCACCACAGCACTGAGACACTGATCAAACTTATGGTATCCACCTCTACACCCATGCAGGCAATGTTTCAGTTGTAGTTCTGCTGGACCTGAGTGCTGCCTTTAACACAGTGGACCACGTGATTTTAGTACAGAGGTTGGAAAAGTGGGTGCGAATCTCTGGTACTGCTCTAAACTGGTTCAAGTCCTATCTCGAAGACAGGATGTACTTCGTTGAAATTGGTTTGTGTCTCAGACAAAATGGACATGACCTGTGGGGTTCCCTAGGGGTCAATCTGTATGCATCCATTAGGTCAGCTATTACACAGCAATAATGTATCCTACCACAACTATGAAGATGACACTCAGTAAGAATCAGTAACGGAACATGGGCCTGTAGATTCACTCTGTCACTGCATGGCACAGATCAGTGTGTGGATGCCAAATAACTTTCCCACATAAGCAAAGAGAAAGTGTTAACAGTCACGAAAACTCTATCTCTCTAAGACCTAAATGTCAGGTTAGAAATCTAGAGGTAATCATGGACTCAGACCTGAACTTAAACAGCCAATGTGGCTGTTCAATAACATCAGCAGCCTTTTACCATCTAATAAACGTTGCGAAGATCAAAGGTATAGTGACTTAAGGTCCTGCAAACTAGTGGAGACTCGAGTCTACCCCAGGTTGTGAACTAGTCTCCAAGCCGTTGAGATAGGCCCTGTAGTCTTGGGATAGGCCTTTAGTCTCGGAATCTCTGGGAAGTCTCCGCCGGTGAGATACCTTAAACCAGACATATCCACGCATTTTGTCTTCAGCAGGTTAGACTACAGTTCTTTTTAGCTGTGCATATGTCAACTCAAAGTATTTTATCTGCACTATTCACTTTTAATTTAATTAATTCATGATTATATTTAGGTTCATGGATTGATTTCATTTGCCTTTTTGTAATTTTGCCTTGTGTATGAATTGTGCTCTACAAATAAATTTGCCTTGCCTTATTGAGAAAAACAGTTTTGATGTATTGTCTTGCAAAAGGTTACTTGAACACAAAGATACCACAGCCATAGTTATCAAAGTGACAACAGTCCAATTGCAACAGGAATGATGTAATTGACAGACTCCTGGATTGATATTAGGTTGTTGTGTCATGTATGTATAGTAGCACACTAACTTCCCTGCTTAGACATACTAGGGCTGAGAATGGCCATGACACAGACTGAAAGCTTTGCTAACCTAAAGTGACAGATTTCATTCCTTTGCTCACAGCTGCCATCTTAGCTATGCCTCACTGGCTCGGCTGTGGGCCCCCACTCGCACTACGAGTGATCTGAATGGAGAGCTGCTTTTCATATAGAACCTGGGAACTAGTGTTTGGAGGCAGCAGGGGGGTGTCAGCTTTTTAAGCACAAGGTCAATATACATAAGTGTATTTCATTACTTCATTCTACTATTGGAAGAGAGTGAAAAATACACACTCAATCTTTTTGTGGTGTTGAGAGTGAAAGGTTTTCAGGCAGTATGTTGGGATTGATTTCTTCTAGATGGAATGTGTCTAAAAATCAATTTGGTTTTATGTTATTAATTGAATGGTGGGAGGTTTTACGGCCATGACCAGTTCTCTGTGTCACTTAGGCAAGGGCAAAACAGAGCAGTAATAAATGTTAGAAGTCAAGCCGCCTGGGATATTTGCAAAGGTCAACGTTTATCTACATTTAAAATAATGTTTGTGTTACCTTCATCCTGAAAAACGTGATGCTAGTCAGAAGATCAACAGTGGATTTGAGATCTTGAAGTCGCTCTGGGTTTCCAGCAGGGAAGTTGTCCTGGAAGACAAAGGAGAGGGAATACGTCCTGTCAAAAATGGGTGTCTTAAAATCACCCCCCCCAAAGCACATCACTTAGCCCAAAACATTAAAATTGATTATGGAGCAAAGGCCAGCAATCATAGGGAAATGACTATCTGTCTAATCGCTTGGTGGACAGGGGAGTCTCTGTTGATGAAAGCCTCTATTTCAGAGCCATGAAGTCATCAGGCAGCTCACAGGAGCGTGACCAACTGCATATAAAGCCCTGACAGCCCAAAGCCAACTCATCACAGGCCCATACACTAGCCCACTTCCCTCTCTCACAGCGTTGTAATAAAATTTAGCTTGTTTTCTGTTCCTCCTTTTGCTTGTCAATAAATGCACACTAGAGATTCAGAAAAAATTGAGTGAAAATCTTCCCAGCAGCAGCCTCCAGGCTTGACAACCAAATCAGGATTATTCCTGAGATAGGGTTCACAAGATGAAGCAAAACATATTGAGTGCTTTGAAGTTGACCAAACAACGTTTGTTTGCGAAAAGTCATTGAAGCAATATCTCTACTTCACATTGCCAGTAACTGTCTTTTTTCTAAACCTAGTATGTAGGTCATAGGATGGAGAGGTTAACTGATCTGTGATAATCTGCCAACTGTCTGTCCAAAAGTCTGTCTGTCCTTATCTGAATAATTAACAGGTTTTATCACAAAGACAGCACATCTCTATCAAGATGCCCCTGTTAGTAGTTTCATTAAAAATTTGATTAGGAAAGTATAAGAGGAATAACATATCATTTAAATACAATTGTCATTGTACAAAATAGTAAAGTAATCTAACTGAAATAATAATAATAATTGCTAACTAGTCAACAATTTGCTTCCATAGTATACAGTGAAGGGAAATAACCACTGCATTTATATTCAGGCTATACTTGTCTTAAATGGGCTCATATTATATTGACCTAGCCGAAAACAACAAAGAAAAATATGTTGAGCTCTGAGATAGTGAAACCGGGTGTAAACTCAGCGTTCTCATTTTCAGCTGCTTTATTCTCAACAGCAGCACCTCAACAGAATCCAGAAGAATGCCAAAACAAGCCCGACACATTTCCCAAGCAAATGTGAACCCTGTCGTCTGGCATTCTTTTATCCCAGAAAAATTGAGAACTTCTCTATTTATTGTGTATTTCATCATTATTTCTACATAAAAATGAAGCTGCTTTACAGTCTAAAAGTGCGCTAAACAAAACGACCTCATTTTGACTATGACTGGATCTCTAACACCATCACCAGGTCTAGATCAAGATCAAATTCAAACTTAACCAGGTTTCATGGGTCTAAATTAAATATAAATTGAGTTTACATCTCAAAGATTTGTTGAGAACCAATGGACTAGGACATAAGACTAAGACATTGACTAAAAAGATGAAAAAAGAGACAAGAATTGGGAACCCTTTTGGTGAATGAATAAGACTACTTTTACCAGGTTGTCACATCTGATTTGCCCTCACATAGAGATCCACTCTAATAATCAAAAAACTCAAATCATCAAAATGAACCACGGCTTTACATTTTCTCTGACTGTTGGCACCAAATCTAAAAAGGGTACAGTATATGGCAAAAAACCCGGAGTATTACAACCATATAGTGTGCATTAATGATGGAGGTACAATTGGTTAGTCCTCAGAAGCTTTCCATTGAAACTTTTTCGCTCCTCTTTAACTCATTATTGGTTAATATGACCTTCAAGTGCTTGTCTTACCAAAGGCGAAATATGGATTTGGCTCCAAAAATTCAATCAATCAATCAATCAATTTATTTTTGTAACGCAAAATATCATAACAGAAGTCATCTCAAAGGTCTGTATGGACAAAAACAAATCAATATCAGACATCAAGAATGATCAAAAATAAGTCACACACGAATGAAATGTCACACACGAATGAAATGTCTCGACCAGATGTAATGTCCCGTGAATAAGTAAATCACTTAGAGTAACAAGCTTAGAGTATCCCCCATCCTTAGACCTTCCTCTACGGCGAGGAAAAAACCCAAAAACCACATGGAAAAAAAAATGAGGAAACCTCGAGGAAAACCAATTAAAGGAAGGATCCATCTCCCTTGGACGGATGGGCTAGTGGTGAATTTTGGTCGACCAGAATCCAATAGCAATGTTCAGCAAGAGTTGCAGCAGCAATTAAACTGGTAAACGTCCCCACGTGGACAGAAGTGCAGCAGTGTTTAACACGAGGGGTAGGCGTGGCCGACGCCGTCCGGTACCACGAATGCTGTCCCGTCTCACGGTGACGGCAGTTGTTCAGGTCCTCACCAGCCCAGGAAACTCGCCAACATGGCGGCGGTTCAAATGCTAGCATGAATTGGCTTCACTGAACGCTATGGGGAAAGCCACGCAGGCTACCTCTATCTATGATTACAACTAGAGATGCACCGATCCAGCTTTTTTCTTCTGATACTAACCCATACTGGGAGAATAGGGCTGGTCAAACCAGGGACATTTGTCTTTTTCCTCTCCCAAACCCCCACTCTTCTTTAATGACTCTCGTAACTTCATATAAGTTTGGCGAAGTTTTCTCACTTTGATGCGAAGCCTCGCTCCTTCATTTTCTCGGCTGCATTGTTTGTAGCAGTATTAGCGTTTGCAGGGGCTAATGTTTCCTACGGTGGCTTGTTAAGCCCAAAAAGGCGCATGTATCCTGGAGTTGGTACGGATGGAGACTGTTTATATTCACACCTGAAGCGAACCACACCAGAGTCTGTTTGGAAGGGGACCGAGACCACCTGAAAAGTGTGTCTCGGTCCGGTTTCTGATCCGCACCAGGATTCGTTTGTTTGTATTCACACCTGCATGAAAGGTCCGGACCAGCGTTTAAAGTGGACCAAACGGTGCAGGTCTGAATACGCCATAAATCTACCTGCATCTTTGGGAAATACTTGTTGGTTGCGGAGGAATCGACTTCAAGTTTATTTTAAGTGGGATAAAATACACTGCCCAACCAAAAAAACGTTGTCAACTGGATTGAACTAAGCAAATAGATCTAGAGTTGCTACCGTTGGTCAGTTGTAGGTTCAGCAACAAAATGACAAAATGGGTTCAAAGAATGAGATCAACTGATTACATGAACATCCTGAATGACCAAGTTATTCCATCAATGTATTCCTTCTACCCAGATGGTACAGGATTGTGGATTGTGGAAGATGACAATGCCAGGATTTACAGGGCTAACATAGAGATAGTGGTACAAGATCATCACTACTTAGCTACTACCACACACTAAGCCACCACAGAGTCCAGATCTTAACTTAAGAATCGTTGGGATGTGCTGGACATGGCTGTGCTCTCATCATCAATAAAAGATCTTGGTGAATAATTAATACGGCAGAAGCTTATTGAAACAATACCACAGCTAATGGTGCAGTAATCAAATCCAAGGTGCATGTAACATTTCTTTTTGTGGTGACTTTTGGCAGGGCAGTGTACTAAAGGAAAGTATTAAAAGTTAAAAAAAATGCCATTGACAGAAAAAATAAATAAAACGAAGAACAACACTCTCTATTATTGATGTTGTTCTGCGTTTTGGATTGCGGCCCCTTTTTCCTGTAGTGGAAAACCAATGGAGTTGAGCAGAGGTGATCTGCTGGTGTGTGGAGAAGTGTGGGGCTGAGGTGGTGCTAATCGGAAAACGGCAAGAGAAATCTCTGCTACTTTAGAGCAGAGCAAGTTGATGTCTACTTTACCCAGCCCCAAGGGAAAGCAAACTTTATCTAAAGTCAGGTAAGGTTTTAAGGATTTTGACTCAAAAGGAAGCAAAAGACTAGAAAAGGCAAAGAGTAAAAAGGGGGATTTATAGCAATGGTGCAGAGATGCATACTCAAACAGTGTCTCGCTAAAAGCAGGAAGGACTTGCACAATACAGATGAGGAATCTATAGGTTGAGACTGATGGGCTTCTGGGATTGTCATGAGCTGACTGTTGATGCAGTCGACACTTTCCTTTGAAGTTGAGGATGTTGCTTTTTCTATATACAGTGAGGCCAATAAGTATTTGATCACCCTGTGATTTTGCTAATCATTTTCTCCCACTTAGAAATCATGGAGGGGTCTAACATTTTCATCGTTGGTGCAATTCCCCTGTGAGAGACAGAATCTAAAAAAAAAAATCTGGAACTCATGATTTATTAACAATATTTTTGTATATTACTGTGTCAAGTATTTGATCACTTGCTTAGCAGCCATATTTCTGACCCTCAAAGACCTGTTATTCTGCTTTTAAATAGTCCAACTACACTAGTAGCACCTGTTTCGGGTTCTTAGCTTTCATTGACACCTGGGCACCCCACAATCAGTCAAAAGTCTAACTACCAACATGGGCAATACCAAGTAGACCTTCACAAAGCTGGAAAGGGCTACGGGGCAAATGCCAAGCAGCCTGGTGAAAAAAGGACAACTGTTGGAGCAATTGTCAGAAAATGGAAGAGGCTAATGATGACTAGCAATGTCCCTGGGACTGGGGCTCCACGCAAGATCTCACCTCGTGGGGTATCAATGATGCTAAGAAAGGTGAGGAATCAGCCCAGAACTACACGGGGGGAGCTGGTCAATGACCTGAAGAGAGCTGGGACCAGTAATACACTAAGACATCATGGTTTAAAATCATGCATCGCACGGGAGGTTCCCCTGCTTAAGTCAGCCCATGTCCAGGCCCGTCTGAAGTTTGCCAATGGCCATCTGGATGATCCAGAGGAGTCATGGGAGAAAGTCATGTGGTCAGATTAGACCAAAATAGAACTTTTTGGTCCTAACTCCATTCGCTGTGTTTGGAGGAAGAAGAAGGATGAGTATCATCCCAATAATACCATGCCTACAGTGAAGCATGGGGGTGGAAGCATCATGCTCTGGGGGCAGGGGACAGGATGACTGCACTGTATTAAGGAGAGGATGAACGGGGCCATGTATTGTGAGATTTTGGCCAAAAACCTCCTTCCCTCAGTCAGAGCATTGAACATGGGTCGT
>OMNZ01085499.1:0-16844 GCA_900303255.1 Lesueurigobius sanzi
GGGCTGATGAGTGATATTATTTACTTTATAAAAAATAAAGCTAAAAGTATCAAGTAGTCACAAACTTACAAAGAGACAGGTGCTCATCAGACTGGAAGGGCAAGATGATATTACAAAATAGAAGATGAGAAGTTGAGGCACTCTGAACCTGCAGAAATAGAGCATCGTAGTCCCGCCCACAAGCTCGTCTGTACACGCACGCGCCTCGGTGCCGGAAATAAAATAATCCCAAAATTGCATAGACTTTTCGAAAAATTCTAATTGTACGAAAAGCACGACGGAGGCTAATCAGCTACGTGCTAGCCATAGCGCGGATATTTTACAAGCAAGAAAATACCCAATACTTGAAAATAGAGCGAAATAAATAACTTTTTGGTTTATAAAGTTTTGGATACAATTTTTATTTATTATTGTGTGTTTTATGCCCATAAGTCTCCCACGTAGCTCATTAGCTGCTACTCTTTTTTTTAAATTTTTTTATTGAATACAGTTGAAACTAAATAAAGTACAAAATTCAAGGCACAAGAGCATATAAACAGAATATCAAATAAAATAAACACACACACACACCATAGATTTCGTTAGAGGTCTTCAAAAACAATTTTTTCAAAAACATTTAGAAGAGATTGTGCAGATTTACATTGCACAAGTTTTAAGGAAGTCAGAAAGTTTTGTTCAAGTTGCCTCTTAAACACTGTAGAAATAGGCTTCACCTATTTCCATTTGCATGTGTGAATGAAGTATTTTGCTAGCAGTAATAGATTATTTAAGGCAAAGTCTGTTTGTGAGTCCTTCAGGGTAATTCCAAAAACGATATTGTCCAATGTAAAAATGTCCTGTTGCAGCTGGAAGTTAGAAGAGATCCAGTCCATTAGGCCCCCCCAGAATGTGTACACACAATGATTAAACAAATGTTCAGTGGTTTCAATGTCCCATTCACAGAAAGTACAGTTGTTATGTTCAATCCCAAATCTCACTCTAAACAATTCACTGGATGGATATATTCCATTCAAAATTTTAAAATGAGTCTCTTTTGTTTTTGGACTAACAGGGAATTTTAAATAGTTGGTTCTTTTTTTTTTTTTATCTCTGCCTTAGAAAACAGCTGCTATTGTTCTATTAAACATTAAATATAATTTTTTTTCGAAAAGTCTATGCAATATTTGAATGGGATTAATCCTTCCGGCACCGAGGCGTGTGCGTGTACAGACGGGACTGCGATGCTCTATAGTCATTTATTTAACGATGCGTTTCGACTGCTATCAGGTTTGATTGATGAGGCATTGCAGGTGTGCACTATATATACATGTAGTATTTACAAGCCACACATACTATATATTGAGGTATTGATATTCAGGCGACATTTTTGCAATCCTTTAAAGAAATGTGTGCAAACTGCCAAAGAAGGTCCAGTTGGCCTTTTGCTGCATCAGACCTACAGTATTATTGTATAGATTTACCTGAACATAAAGAGGTGAGACATTATTGATTTTAACATGAGCAAAGTTACTGCACTAAAGTCAGTCAACACAAGAACAGTTTTAAGTTCCTCATTTGGATCTCTTCTTTGTACCTTCTTTTTTACATATGAATTCAAATTCAAAAAAACTTTAATTCATCCCCAGAGGGACAATTGGAACGCAGCACACAGAGCAGTTTGCACATTATTAAATATATGACTCATTTTATAACCAGCTTATGTTTCTTTTATTGTAACATCTGCATTTTTGTTCTTGTAACGAGCTAACTGGGCTAATGGCCACTAGGGGCGCTCTCGCGGAAAATCAATCAATCAATCAATCAATTTATTTTTGTAACGCCCAATATCATAACAGAAGTCATCTCAAAGGTCGGTACGGACAAAAACAAATCAATATCAGACATCAAGAATGATCAAAAATAAGTCGCACACGAATGAAATGCATGTGTTTACCTTCTGGGGTGAAATGCCTGGACCCTGTGTGGAATGCCTGGATTATAAGCCGACCCAAACCATATGAGGCACTTTGCCTTTTCTAGCAGCCATTTTATTAATTGTTACATTACTTTACTCTTTGTTTTTGGATTGTTGCTTCAACTTGTGATTTTAAGAAGCAGCATAACACCGGTAAGACTCCGTAGCAGCTTACTCTCCTGCTGTAGTTGCAGAAAACAATCATGATTTTGGAGCTATATTTGTACAAAAGAAAAAATAGTCAAAGAAAGCCCTGCAGTATTGAAATCACTACATATAATTGTTCAGAAGGTTGTAGTGTTTCCTCTTTAAAGAACAACTAAACACCAAATCACCTTTTTTTTCTGATTAACTGTATCTCCATAATTACTTTGACATTTTAGTGCACATTTGTAGAAATCTAACTTTTGTGCTTAAAACCGTCTGTGTGGCGCCCTCTTGAGGGTAAAATTATATGGGATTTGACTTTTAGAGTCTGTCACCTTATTGGTTCAACCGGCGATGTGACGACACAGAACTGATGTGATGTGAGCAGCTCTGTGGGGGATATAAATGGCTCAGTCTCCCTCCGCACAGGCACGGCCCTTTCACAGCAGTTTTTGAATTTGGTGAATAGGCGGAGTAAACTTTGGAACAGGGGGTTAGTTGGTCTTTAACTGTCGTCAGCTCTTCTCATGTTTGGATTGTACAAATTATGAAATATTTGAAATTCCTTTTTTGCATATCGTCCAAACAACAATTTGGATATTATCGTCTAAAAAATGATATCACTGGCCTCTATTTAGAACTCCATAACAAAAGAGACTACATAAAATCAATGGCAGCAAGAATGCAGCTGTTATCAGGCCCAAAGTTGCCCATACAAACTATAGACATTTTAGGTTATTTGTCAACAAGGACTATTTTGTTATTCCAGTTTGTTATTTTCTTAACGATGAAATTGTTAATTTGAAACAAGTTTTTGATATATTACTACGTTATTAAATGCTGTCATGACAGGGGGTCTTTGTTGAGCACTGTATATAGCACTTTTCTATCTACATTAGGCACTCAAGGCGCTTTACATCAAAGAACCAGTCACCCATTCACACTTTGATTCATTCACCAGCGTATGCCGTCTCTGGAGGCAGGGCGAGTCAAGTGTCTTGCCCAAGTGCAAGACGCTTGCACCTGCGGGATTTGAACCGCTGACCCTCCGGTCCCAAGAGTACGCTCTCTACCATATGCACCACATGTATTTGGTAAAACTGTCAAACACATCTTGATCATTATTTTACTGTAATTTTTAATATGCTATTGATTCGGCCTGCGTGGGCTAGAGCAGGGCAACCTTGACCTTCCCTGTGTCTAACGATAAAGATAACTAAAATCGGTATCACGATATAAGAAAGAAATATCAGGATATATTTGACGATATAAGTGACAACAGATGAAATATTTCAAACTCCGACCTTTAAGTCTATTGGGAACTTATTCTTTTTTTCTTTTTTTTTTACTTTTAGCACCATGCCATTAGCTGTGACCTCCGTCTGCTGCTGGTCACATGCTGATTATGTCACACCCACAACGATATTAAAAATTACGAATATATCCAAAAGTCCTATCCAATCCAATCCACTTTATTTATATAGCACATTTAAACAACAAAAACGTTTCCAAAGTGCTGCACAAAAACTTAAAAATCAGATGTTATCCTTAGCTCCACCACTGACTAAATATAAAACTATAAATGGATATAAAACAGATTAAAACAATACAAAAATAAATCTGATTAAAACAATAAATAAAAATAAAAACACAGAGGACCACACAACTCACGCCGTGTTAAAAGCCAGAGAATAAAAGTGTGTCTTAAGACGAGACTTAAAACTCTCCACTGTGGGAGCAGTTCGAACACAGAGGGGCAGAGCGTTCCAGAGCTTAGGGCCGACCACAGAGAAGGCCCTGTCCCCCCTGGTTTTAAGCCTCGCCTTAGGCACCCCGATATCAATATACGATACGATGTGGCCCAGCCCTAGTTGCCATTATTTATTGTTATGCTATTTCCATCCCATTACCTGCTGGAAAAAAACTTTTTTGATATGCTAACACTTCAGTTTTACTTGTGCAAACTCAGGATTTCCGCGGGGCATTAAAAAGCATTAAGTCATTAAATGAATTGTGTCAAAAACAAGGCCTTAAATGTCATTAAAAAGCATTAAATAGAATTCAAAATGGGATTAAATCAAAAGTTCTTGAAAAATCATGACATTGATCAACTAATTTTACAGCTTAGGTTTTGTCAAAAATACAAAAATTAGAGTCTAGGCTGGAGTTTTGGCAGAAATCATACTGTATTTCTGGTCAAAAGTTGTCCGTTGCATCAAATTTTCGATTGAATATTGAAATTCATTTTAAAACTGTTGTATTTTGGCATTAAAATGGCATTAAAAAGCATCAAATTTGACTTGCCGCTCCCTGTACAAACCCTGAAACTGTAACGTAACTGCTCAGCTGGTGGTCAATGATTCCATCATCGCTGCAAACCTGAAATCTTTTCATGTTCATCAAAGTCCTCAAGCCGCATTGTTCAGCCCCATCTTTCATCGCCTTTGCCTTTTGTGTTTTCTGCAGAACAAGAATCCGCCTCAGTTCCGGAGCGAGTACAACGTTTACAGCACTTTCCAGAGCCACGAGCCCGAGTTTGATTACTTGAAGAGTTTAGAGATCGAAGAGAAGATCAACAAAATCCGCTGGCTCCCTCAGAAGAATGCTGCGCAGTTCCTCCTGTCCACCAATGGTACACTCACCACTGCGCTGTCTCTCTAGAGCAGGGGTCCCCAAAATCACCACACCACCTACTCAGGATCCCCCCTTTTGTAAAATATAATTGGCATTTATAATAAATTCAGGTGCATTAAAAAAAATGTAATCTTTTTTGTTAATGTTTGTTTTGGTAGTATATTTTGATATTTGACTTAATTTAAATGAAAAGTACTGTTTTCAATCATATATTAACACATTGAGTGCCAAAAACTAGAAACTAGACAGCTCTGTGATGAACAGAACAGAAATAAATGATGTATAAATGATGAACAAAACACTGATTCTATACATTTCATCTGGACATTTATCGGATATCTCCGTTTCTAGAGTAAAAATATTGATTTTGGGGAAAACCGCCTCTTTTTATCTTAACTTGTCTCAGGAACCGAGGCACGTAGAAATAAACGGTTTACACCCACTGAGAGCTTAGAGTCTCACCTTTCAAACGAGCTATAGTATGTGGCCATAGCCCTAACAGAATAGCCATAACATAGAATACGCTGTGGTGCTACAAATATCATGAAAAATGGTCTGGATTGCTGGCACTCTAGGGGATAAATCCCAAAAACAGTGCGGCACTCAATGTGTTAAGAACTATTGTTGAAATCATCTTGTGACCCCCACATCATGCTTTTGGTTTTTGAGAACATTGATTTTGATGGGTGTGCAAATTCGAGATTCTTTTGTTTTCTTCGGATCAAGCTCACCCTTTATGATGTTTAGTTCTATCTAATCCAGTTTCCAATCCAGTTTATTTATAAAGCACTAATAAAATCAACAAGGTTGACCAAAGTGCTGTACATAAAAAAGACACACAAAACTAATTCTATCAACTTCCATGTGGGATTTCTTCCTGAAATCACTACAACATGGCCACACTGTGGTGTTTTTCATACATATCCGGTCACTAGGGTCCCTCAATACTAAATCGATACTAAAGCTGGTATCAAGAAGAGATATTCAATTCCTGTGGTACTGGTACTTTAGCCATGGTGGCGCAGGTGGCAGAGGGGGTCGTCCTATGATCGAGTGCATTTTAGCAGATAAGAAACAAGGCTTTGAATACGGAGCTAGCATTGGGGGCCGTTGAGTACTCAACAACAGCGATGAATGAACTCGCAGACCTTGAAAAGTAAAATATCACATAGAATGTGGCTCAGGGGAAAGAGCAAAACTTGTACAATAATAGTTCTAATATATAATGTTCCTATTTTGCCTCTAAATATTTTATGCCAACAAATGACAATTTAATATTGACAACAAATGTACACCAGTTATCGATTATTACATTTTTTACTGTAAAAAAAAAAACGAATTGGTTTTGCACAGAGCTTATGCGTCCATGAGAGTAGATTGTGATGAGTCGAGGTGATTAATCGTGATTAAATATTTATATATATATATCTATTGACAGCACTAATTATAACATATTTTAAATACAGAATTATTTATAATCTATTTTTGCACTGTTAAAAAGTTGCGTTTTATCTTGTTTTTTAACATGTATTTTAAATACATATTCAGAATACTCATTTTGAGTGACTGTATTCAGGTAGAAATACTTATATTTGGCTCTTGTTTAGCTGCTGAAACACGTTTGAAATCACGTATGGATCATATATATTAAGGGTATTTCGAATTCAGTTACTTTTCAAATACCAAAGGAATACAGAGAGGGGGGAGAGGAAGGAAAGGGGGAGAGAGGAAGGAGAGAGAGAAAACGAAGAGAGAGAGGGGAGGGGGGGAGAGGGTGAAAGAAGAGGGAAAGAGAGGAAGGAGAGAGCGAGGGAGAGGAAGGAGAGAGAGAGAGAAAGAAGAGACAGACGGAGAGAGGGAGGGAGAGAGGAATGAAAGGGGGAGAGAGAGTAAGAAAGGGAGACAGAGAGAGAGAGGGGTGGAATGAGAGAGGGTGAAAGAAGAGAGAGGGAGAGATAAAGAAGAGCGAGAACGAAAGAAGAGACAGACAACAGTTGGTGTAAAAGTGTTGCTACATTTTAATCTTTCGCCATATTTATACAAAAATATACTGCAAATCAAGGTGAAAGTATTCAGAATACAGTACACTGATTGGGCAAAGTAAGTGAATTCGTTACAAAATACAATTTTAAGACAAGTATTCAGTATTCTGTAACTGAATACAATTTCAAAGTATTCTCCCCAACACTGCGGGATCGGTGTCGAGTTTTTTTTCCAGAATCGTGACATTGCCGTTCACAAATACTGACATGTGTAGTCCATGCCATTCACAGAATCTCCCCGTCAAGACTTTGTAATCCAAATATGGTTTCCTTTATTTCTGCAAAGGTGATCCCCCTAGCTAACGAGATTGAAAAAAATTGAAATTGAAACGTCCATGAGGATCCGTGCGCATACATGTCCTCTCCTACAGACACCGCATTGTCTTTGTCTTGTACGTTACAATATCTGAAGGTTTTTTCCCTCGGAGGCCAGGACTCTCCTGAAGAGAAAAAAAAATCTTAATCTTAAAGGCACTATACCTGATTTTGACCTAAAAAAGGAATGGAATTTGTTTTATCCTCTTTTAGTAAATTGTAAACTTGGATATTTGTGGAAATTGAGTTTGCAGGCTACTTTTCTGGCATTACTGTGGCAGTGATCCTAAAGAGTGACCCTGCAAGTTGTGAAATTTGCTCATAAACTCATCTCTATGAAGAAATGAGATTTTAGAAATGCATTAGGACAAGTAGGAATGTGAACTATTAAACTATAAATCAAGAATAGTGCCTTTAATGGGACCTTCCTGATTAAATAAAGTAAACTAAAGTTTTGATTCCCAAACAACAAAACAAAATGATTTTTACCAATTTATTCACCAATTTATTCAAGAAAGTTATTCTATATGGGACAAATGGTAGATGTAAACGAAATAACACATCACTTACCTATTTGAGAGAAGATTAGAAGAAAATTAACAGTATAATATTTTAGTAGATTTAGGTTTGTTTTATGATTTTCACCACTTGCTGTCGATAAATTGCACATATTCATGGATAAATAGTGTGTTGTTTTTCCAGATAAGACTATTAAACTGTGGAAGATCAGCGAGCGGGACAGGCGACCGGAGGGCTACAACCTGAAAGAGGAGGACGGTCGCTACAAAGACCCCAACTCCCTCACGTCGCTGAGGGTAAGGGCTGCAGCAGATGGTATTACACAACACTGGTGTTTATTACAGCTATAGGCCCACAGCAGCTCAGTCAGCCTGTTTAGACTGCCAACACTAGGCTGCTATTGACGCGAATGATGTGGCGCACAGGAATCTTGTACTGGACCATATTTGTGGTTTAAACATGTTTTCTCATGTGTTGGATGTGTACATTAACCTGCAAGAGCCAGATAGACATTGTGTAGCCCTCGTAGTTGAGTTCTCCACAATATCAATCTGGGACCGCTCCAAACAAATCCGTTCGGAGTTTCGCTCGTAGTTGTTTGTTAGATAGCGGCTCTGAGCTTTATATCATAATGTCATCCAGTGGTTTTTGCGTTTTTTTGTAGCACGAGTTTGCGGGTTGAAGGCACCTTATTAACCCACACTGCCTTATTTTCTAAACAAATGTTTGTTTTGCTCGGCACCAGGTGCTTTCGTCGCTCCGTCCCACTGGTGGTCCTGGCTCAAACACTTTAGCGGCTCGGGGCAAGATGGATTCTCGTGTGTTTGTGAAATCACAAATACCGCGAGAATTCAGCTTGCAGGCAAGGTTATGTGTACGCTACAGGCAAGTCATTCAGAATGTACACACCATGAGCAACCAGATTTATACATGTGTACCTTAAACTTTTGTACTTTTGTTCTCTTGCTCAACTTCCTGAGTCTTCTCACCAAACAGTCCTTCTGTCAGGTGGACATACAACATTCTGTCCCCTCTCGTTTGTTATTTGTTCTGTTTATGAGCATCTTAATCGTCTTAATCAGAGATGCACCGATCCAGCTTTTTTGCTTCCAATACTGATACGATACTTGGGGTTTGACTTTTGGCTCATGTGCCAATGGCTCCCACTGCAGGACAGATGACTGAGCGATGTGCCAGTGCACTGGTCAGAATACCACTGGCACGGTACGCTGGGGTCTATGGCCTGGCAGCGCTCGGACCAGTGTGCCAATCAATATCGGCAACAGGATTCAATATCTGGGTGGGCAGTGAGAAAAGTGGTGGGGCCTGACAAAACCGGGGTTAGGCGCTCGCACACGGTCCGGGTCCAAGAGATCCTCTCACGGACCGGTCTCTGAGCTGCTCTGTGCCTGTCCTCTAGTGAGGGAAGCACTGGCCGACATACGTGCGCGTTAAGTCCTGTTTCAGACCTGGTCTAGTCCTCTGCTTTAAATGATGGGGAAGGCTACTGTTTGTGTGAGTGCATGTGCATGTGCATATTATATACATTTATTTAAAAAAAAAGATCCCTAATTAAATCTGCATAAGTCTGGAGAGCAGACATCAGAAAAAATAACTCTTATAAAACGCGGCTCTGAGCTGATGGAGGTCTCTCCTCTCTTCCGGTGTTGCAAATAAAATGAAATATTAAATGCCATGATTTTGTTTGGAATTTAAAACAACTAGTGCTAAAATAAACTTGATATTTAACTTTAAGATCGCAGTTTTTTTCGATTGAAGTCAATTTTATTTTGAAATGGAAAAACCAATGATCGAAGGGTACACAGATTTTTCTGTGGTGTTTCTGACTTGTTTCGATACATTATTTCTAATTTCCAGTAAACTTGTTTTTTTACTGGAAGTAAACAAATAAGTAAGAACGTTGTCTTGTCCTATTGGCAGTTTTATTTTCTCAAAACGAGATTAATATTCTGAAATCAAGTCATTTAAAACCATGCTTTGTATGTACTTTTTGTAGTGTATAGGCCTATTTGCCTAAATGTTTGGAGGTGTTTTGTTCGCAACAAAAAAATGCATTTAAAGTGCGATTCATCAAGTGTATGTGGAAATGCAAAAAGCCTTCGGTGAGCTACTTGGAAAGGGCCTGCGAGCTACCGGTTGAAGATGCCTGTCCTAGGTTCATTTGGGTGCTCAAACCTCACCACGATAAGTTGGCGGTTCGAGGAGGGGTACATAAATATTTGCTTGATAAGAAGTTATAGTTATTGGATGAGAGAAGCATGATGTTTTGTGAATGGAGCATGCGGCCAATCACAGCCCTCCTTGTGCTGCGACAGAGCATACATACAGTACATTGCCCAAACCTAGCACCACCGACCTCCTCCAGCGCTCGATGGTGGTGTTCTCACCAACTCCAGACAGGAGATTATCAGGGAAGAGTGAATTGACCTTTTAAGATCCAGTTTGATAAACAAATGCTGTGCTCTCTGTCCTCCAGGTCCCTGTGCTGATCCCCATGGACCTGATGGTGGAGGCCAGTCCTCGCAGGGTTTTTGCCAACGCTCACACCTACCACATCAACTCCATCTCAGTCAACAGCGACAACGAGACCTACCTGTCTGCAGACGACCTGCGCATCAACCTGTGGCACCTGGAGATCACTGACCGCAGCTTCAGTATCCTTCCACACACTTGCACTCATTCAGAATGCTCCGTTAAATGCAATGGATGGTAGAGGTTTTTCCTGTATCAGAAACTAGAATGTACTGTGTATTATTCAGTTGGCCACAGAACAAAGAACTATTCCTTCATCTACCTGACCATTTTTCAAAAGAGATTGGATAAAGATGTATAGATAATGTTTTGGCTGAAATTACTTTTCCCACGTGACAGTACTCAAGTCAACTTAAGTTGTTTTTACTTAATCATGAAGGTGTTATGGTGTAAATAATAACACGCCTAAAAGTGTGTGGTTCAGACGAGGGTTACAGAAGAAACTGCTGAATTGAAAATCAATTTCAGTGTGATGTGTTACCCTGATTGTTCCCAAAAAATAACATGATTGCTTTCGTAAATGGGTACTGAAACCTGGTATCCCTGTCTGCCGGTCCATCTGGACCGATTAGCTCCAGCCCTCAGGCATTCTCTGTATCTGATCTGCTCATCCCTGCAGCCTGCCTCAAGGGCCCACCATGTCTGTCTCCGCTCTGCACTTCCCTCCCTCTGCATGCTCTGTGTGCTGTAGTGATGCACGGGTCAGCCACCCCCAAACCAACGGCATAAAAATCAAACCTGACCCTAAAAAACAATTTGCCAGCCCGAACCTGCACACATTCAAAGTAACACTGGGAGCTGCGCAACAGCGGAGTAGCCGGAGTAGACATGGCTCTTGTTTAGCTGCTGAAACACGTTTGAAATCATGTATGGACTTATCACGAAGCAACAAGTAGAAACCATCACAAGGCTTTACTTTTACTGCATCATGGACAACTATTTATGTCGACGGGAGTTTGGACTAAAGTGGCCCGTGCAGGAGCAGCAGCAGCAGGTTACCTTATGACACATCAGGTCAGTAACATGTTCTGGTCATGAGAGATCTGTGTCTGCTTCATCATTTTCATCAAATAGTCCCTGTAGGCTATAGCAGTGGGTCTCAAACTTATTTTCAGGCGACCCATTTTTTTCCATTGGTGACCTCTCGCAACCCACCCCTTTGAGAAAGGCCTCCTGCAAATAAATATAATGTACTTCAATTATATAAGCCCTATTTTTTCAATGTGGACAGTTCTGCAGTTCAGACAGAAGCAGCTCAGATGGAGCAGAGCACATGGTTGCGTTTACCGCCTCCTTGTATGGGGCCTTCTGTGTGGAGTTTGCATGTTCTTTCCATGTGCGTAGGTTTCCTCCGGGTGCTACCACTAAAAAAACATGTACAATAGGCAAGGATGAGTGATGTCTGGGCGAGTGAGTGAATATTGGTGGTGGAAAGGTCTGCTGGCGCAAGATGTGTGCAGCCACACCTCTCAGTCTGCCTCAAGGGGGGGCTCGATACCACTATGGAGTGAATGCAAAATCATCTCATGTAAAGCGCTTTGTGACGGTCTGTGAAAGGTGATTTAAATAAAGCTCTTCTTCTAGGGAATTATCTCCAGAAAATATGCTGCGCTTTAATACAAAGAGGAAAGCAAATAGCCTTCTGACAGCAGCAGTTTTGACTGGAGCATCAGCGCTAGAAGTCGAGCTAAAGTTAGCATTTGAACAGGCCACAGAAAGGTTTTCTACAGTCACCAATGGGAAGAACGGATTCATAAATAACGCACACCTTTCATCGCGAAGACTCCATCTGGACGCGCTTTGAGACGCAAAAGTGGGCGAGCGAGGTTCATGGAGAGCGAGGGACACAGCGCGCTTTTCTCATTACCCAAATAAACTTGTGGACAGTTTGTAGATTAAATATGTGCAATCACATGGACATGGCATAAAGAGAGTGCCTGGGTGTGTGTGGATAACACAGCAGCAGTTTCCCTTGTCGTTAATGAGTCGAGACGTGTCCAGACACTACTTTCAATATGTAATTCTACCGCGACCCAACAAGAATCTCACGTGACCCTCCTTCGGCTCCCGACCCACTGTTTGAGAACCAGTGGGCTGTGTTTGGTGCATTCGTTGTGCATTTGGCCCATGGTGATTAAAGTGACAGGCGACATGATAAAACTTGGCACAATGAGTAAATAAAGCAGACGAGTGATGCGTTTGCCCTATTGAAATGAAAGAATCACCAAGACCTTTCAGTGCGAGGCCCATTAGACACCACTTGTGTGACAACATCGAGAAAACTCAGCTGGTCTATTCTATGTTCGTTCTTTAACTCCGAGCCTCAGACATCGTTGACATCAAACCTGCCAACATGGAGGAGCTGACAGAAGTGATCACAGCTGCAGAGTTCCACCCGCATCAGTGCAACACATTTGTGTACAGCAGCAGCAAAGGCACCATCCGCCTGTGCGACATGAGGGCCTCTGCGCTCTGCGACAAACACTCCAAACGTAAAGTCATTCTCGAGCTATTTCACAGGCCGCATTGATGTTTTGTCATTGGGACTTATTTTGAACGCGAGACACTAAGAATCCTTTTTTTTTTACATAAATGAGAAAAATTAGTTGATTCTCAGTAAAAAAAATAAAAATTAAAGCTATTTTAAAGATTTTAAAGGAGAAAATGGATGAAAACCTCAAAATTGACGCATAAAAAAATGAGCTTAGACCTGCTGTGTCTCGCCTTCATTATTTTCAAATGTGCAACAATTGGCATTTTATTGTGTGTTTTAGTGTTCGAGGAGCCAGAGGATCCCAGTAACCGCTCCTTCTTCTCCGAGATCATCTCGTCCATCTCAGACGTGAAGTTCAGTCATAACGGTCGCTACATGATGACTCGGGATTATCTGTCAGTCAAGATCTGGGATCTCAACATGGAGAACAGGCCCGTGGAGACATACCAGGTGTGTGGGACAAAATGGATTGTTGCAAACAAAAAATGACTGTCCATAATGTTCAAAAGTCAGTAAATATAATTTTTTATCTAAACCTTTTATTAAAGTGCAATTATATCAGCTTTTTTTACTTTTTCTTTTTGACTAAAACTTCCTTGTACCGTACCGTACCCGAAAATAAGGGAGTTTGCCGGCCAAACGGGACACTTGACAGCTATGGCTTGTATGGAGCCCGTCACTAACCTGGCAGAAGCCTGATTCATGTGTAGCTCTAAAGTTGAGTTCTACACGTCATCAATCTGGGATGGCTCCCGTTCAAATCGTCCATGAAAAAGAGGGACATTCAGTACAATACTTTGAGCTGATTGGGTGAAGCCCCAGCCATTACGTGCCTTCCATAATGAGCTTTTAGACAATCATCGCAGCGAGTCATGTAACAGCACGCGGGATTAGGTGGGATGCCTTGAACACTGCATCTATGAAGTCCTCCGATGGAGCCATGTTTGTTTTGCTGAGGCACAGCGCTACTGACTGTCGTCATACATACATGTCCCGCCCCCAGCCACACAGCTGGCATGTCATTGGTCCAAACTACTGCTGGTTACGAAACGGACCTATCAGTTTGAGTCTTTCTAGATGGATTTGTTGTGAGACTGAAAATTCAGATCTTGCAACAATTCATCTTGCTGCGTAAGGTTAGCCCACCAGGGGACATAATGAGAAATGTATTATTGTGTTATTTCACAGTCCTTAATGATTGAACGCAATATTTATTGCGCAAAACACTTTATTTATTTTTTTCGAAATAAGCCAGTAATGTGAAGAAGAGAAAACAAGAGATAGTCTGCTCGGAGTCAACTTTAGCCCGTCTATCCTCATTCACACACTATACTGTAATACTCACTTAACACGAGTTTCTCACAGTAACACTGGCTTCACTCGAGATGTCGTTGATGTTTCCAGTAAATCCAAAACAGAACTAATCCATCTGTTTAATCCACTGTGTAATCCATCTGTGGGAACAACCTTCTCCCCATTAAACTCTGAAGACATTTGTTAACTGAAGAAAGGTAAGCCTTCATCTCTTAAAGACTAAAGTGTTGCTCACGTTACGCACAAGGTGTCTGTGTGGACCGACAAGACTCTGAGAGCGCTGTGCACTGGAGGTGCCATGTGCTCAAACCAGGATCATCCATGGACTCACTCAGGACCAGGACCAGACCTGGACCAACCGAGTCACTCTGTTTATTTCGTCATAATTTTAGTCAAAGTAATATGTTCACTGACTAAAATTCGACTAAAACTAAATTAAAGTTTGTTAATGAGACTAAAATATCCAGTTATTTTCATCAACTAACAAAAGATTAAATAAAAATGAAAAGACTATAAAATAATCCAAACTTCAGTGAGCCTCATATCATTTAAATTCACAGCCGTGTTTTCATCTTGTGGAAGACGCTCCATGAAGCAGAGAATATTATTATATATAATATAATATTAGGATATTATATTATTAAATATGTTTGAAAACAATAATATAAATCAATTTATTATGATTTATTTTAGTTTAAGACTAAAACTAAGTAAAAAATTTGCTGCCAAAATAAATACTGCTGTACACCAGCTCATACGTCATCTCAGTAACACGTGGAAACTGGAAACATCTGTGTAGTGCTGTGTGTGGACACTTTTTCACATTAACAAGTGAAAAAACTTATCCAAAGTAAAACGATTGTGTGATCATTTCAGCAACAAATGGATGTAGAGACTTGCATCTTCATTTCGGTATTGAATATTACCATTATCATTGTTGCATAAACTTTGTTGAAAAATGGCAAAAACTCTGGCAGGAAGTGAAATGAGAAAAAAGCTGTTGGGCATTTATGCAGTATTTGACTTGTGTGGTTCTAGATGCTCACCACTAGATGGTAGCCTTTATATTTAGAAGGCCTTTGGCCCGTTCAGAAGCAATGCTTCTTTGTTTTCATGGTGAGTACATGTCATTAATGCATTGTATAAATCTGTCCAGGTTCACGAGTATTTGAGGAGCAAGCTGTGCTCGCTCTACGAGAACGACTGCATCTTCGACAAGTTTGAGTGCTGCTGGAATGGCAACGACAGGTGAGGGCACGCTCCCAACTGCTCTGATCTGTGCAAACTTCATCTGTACTGTTGGTTTAATGGTGCTGTTAATAAAAATAAGAATCATTTAACACGTTGTTCACATTATTAGTTGATTCAGTTATCTGTGATTATTATTATTCCTTCTTTTTCACAGTTTATTTATAGTATTTTTGTATTACTTTTTTATTTTTGGGTAGTGTTCTTCTTAAACAATAATATATTAATAATGAATTATAATGGCTAGTACAATGTGTTAGCCAAACATGACCTAAACCTGGTCTAGGTCACATGGCCTAAATCTCAAGTTTGAAAGCAGTTCTTATTGTAAGATTTTGAGAAATTCTCTGTATTTTCTTCCTAAATTCCAATAATTGTGAATAATTGTAAAATCGCAATATTTTTTCCTACAGTAATCGTCAGTCAAAAAGTTAGAATGTTGACATCCCTAGTTGTGATTGTAGTAAATGAGTGACATGTGCTAAATGCTTCTGTCCTCAGCGTGGTGATGACCGGCTCCTACAACAATTTCTTCCGGATGTTCGAGCGCGGCCACCGGCGGGACGTGACCCTGGAGGCGTCCCGGGAGAACAGCAAGCCCCTGCAGGTGCTCAAGCCCCGCAAGGTGTGCGCGGGCGGCAAGCGCAAGAAGGACGAAATCAGCGTGGACAGTTTAGACTTCAACAAGAAGATCCTCCACACCGCCTGGCACCCCCAAGACAACATCATCGCCGTGGCAACGACCAACAACCTTTACATATTCCAGGACAAGGTCATTTAACGGCGCCCGGGCCAATTCAGCGGCCCCCAGCGTAGGTCGCGTCGGGCAGCTGAGGCGGGATCCTTCGGGGGGGACCTCGCCCGGCCCCGCTCGGTCTCCGCGGGATGAAAAAAAAAAACGAAGGCACTTGAAGCAGCCATGTCTGTTGCTAGCTCTGGCGACCCCAGACTTTTGCCGCCTTGACCCCGGCGCGGACAGAGGCGGCTATCGACCCCCGTTCACCGGAAACGCGCAGCAGAGAGACTCCTGCCGCCTTGTTTAAAGTGTCCGTGTGGGTTTTCTTCGAGAAGTGTTGTATGTAGTAGTGGAAGTATCATGTAGGCGTTTGTAGGTGGCCTCAAAAGAAAACCTGGCCGCGAAATATGGCAAAAAACATCATCGCGAACGTTTTTATTGTACAATCTGTTTTTCACAATATTTCAATCCAATCCACTTTATTTATATAGCACATTTAAACAACAAAAACGTTTCCAAAGTGCTGCACAAAAACTTAAAAATCAGATGTTATCCTTAGCTCCACCACTGACTAAATATAAAACAATAAATAGATATAAAACAGATTAAAACAATACAAAAATAAATCTGATTAAAACAATAAATAAGAGTAAAACAGATTAAAACAATAAAAATAAAAACACATTTTTATTTACACATATTTATTTGAATATTTGAAGTTATGTTTCACTAGGGAAGCGTAGAGGGTTCACACGCGTAATATATTTTTCTGCTGGTATCACGTTTGTACAAGATAATTTCATGTTCGTACAAGATACATATCACGTTATTTCATGATACCAAATGATCTTGTTCGTACAAGATGAGTAAGTTTCTTGTTGTTATGTG
>OMNZ01085522.1:0-10001 GCA_900303255.1 Lesueurigobius sanzi
GTGCTCAGTTTAAGAAAAACGTTTTTAAACATCAGCTGTCAGTTGAATTTGAACAATATTGATATATACGATATGGTCTAATTCCATATCTCATTTAAAAATATATCGATATATCTTAAATATCGATATATCGCCCAGCCCTAGTCAGTACTGTGATGGGAGACCATTCGGGAAATGTTAGGCCTCACAATCCATTTATTTTGTATTGCCCAATATCACAACAAGAGTCGCCTCAGAGGCTTGTAATGTCCAATCAGAGTTTGACAGTAAATAAATAAATGGATAAATAAATATAATAAAAACATAATAGGTATTAAATTAATACCAGAGTGCTGTTTAAGAGTAAAGTAATAATAATGAGCCTGTGTTCTAATTGTGTTTATTTGTGTCATTGTGTAATAAGAATGATTAGAATAGAATATGGTCATCTAAAACACGCCAGATTGCACTAAATTACATCTGTGTAATTAAAAATTTCCCACAGACCCCCCACATGAATATATTTTCACCTTACTATTTCTAAACTGCTGGCTACGGCCCCCTGGTGGCATACAAGTGTAAGCATTTTTATTATTTAACAATTTTATAATATTGATCAAATGAGGTGAATCAATACAGTTCATAATTTATTTACAAAAATGTTTGGTAAATAGTATTTTCCTATTTACAATATATGCGTCCCGCGACCCAAAACGAGTTAGACAGCCCTGGTTTAGTGCAATGGTGTGGAGCTCGCAAAATGACCTGCCCAAAGGCCAATGACCTCTGACAAATCTGGCCCAGTAAAAAATATAATTGAAGAGGCCTGACCTACAATTAAAAACCTTGTTGATGTGGACAAGAACTTCCCCAGTGCTACATTTAAGTGGTTAACAAGACCGACTTGTAAATTTAGTCAAATATTAATAATTAAAAACAAATTTCAATCAGCTAAAGCCACGCCCTGGCTCCTAAAGTACGTAAAAATGCTAACACCAAGCATTACTTTTTGAGTTTCCAGACCCCTTCGTTGTTGGACAACCAGACCTGACTGTCTGATGCTCTTTTAATCATTTATTCATTTAAAGAACTGCTATAAACCATTCAGCTGTGTCAGAGGAGCACAGTAGATCGCCTAGTTCCACTAAAACCCTTGACATTTATCATCTGTGTTTGCAGATCACGAAACTTTCCGTGATATCGACCTTTCGTGTGTACAGTCACCATCAGGTCACACATGATCAGCCTCTATCCCCTTGCACAAACAGAAGAAAAGATGCCTCTGAGGGGCCGCTCCTTGCGCCCCTGTAAACTCCACTCAATAAGCCACCCCTCCCAGCCCGTGTGTGTGTGTGTGTGTGTGTGTGTGTGTGTGTGTGTGTGTGTGTGTGTGTGTGTGTGTGTGTTGTTCTGGGATAAGCCGCCACCAGATTTTCCAATAAAATCTCCGCCGTGTCTCCCCGCGCTCGACAGAATGCTGGAGATGGCACCCATTTATTAAACAGAGAAGCACATGTGCAGCCACAGTCATACGTTGCGAAAATGAGCAAATTTTTCTCTCTTACGACGGGGAGCTGTCAAAATCTGCATGAGAATTTGCTCATCACACTCGTCCCCCATGTGTCATCCGCTGCTCCATGGATGTGAGATGATAGGATAACAGCCGGCTTGGGTTCTCATGTGTTACTTCACAATTAGAAAGACCTCAGAATGAACAGGCGTGAAGAAACAATCGCATCACAATCATCCCATTTTCAACTTTTCTCTTTGATTTCCTGGAAAACACTAAGCTCACTAAATTGCCTAATTTAACAGTGTAAGTATTTATGTTTTTCTTTCGAGCAAGTTATTAGTTCCCCCTTTCTTGTCATGTGGAAGGCTGATTTTAATTCAAAAGAGAGTAACTCGAATACATTCTCCCTTTTCTTCACTGTGTTTTGTTCACTCTGACGACCCTTAAATTAAAGGATCTGTCATAAGAGTGAATGGTTAATGCTGTTCCCTGCAATATTGTTTGAGGTCCGCATCACACGTTAAGGGTCTATTATTTGTCCGCTTCCCTTCTCCCCTTTCCCTGTGAAACGACTCGCAAAGTCACACTTGCTAAGGCCAAAAATAAATCTGAAAAAATAGAGCTGTCCAAAGAAGAGACAGTTGAGAAATAGGCTGCTGCTTCCCCTACATTGTTGATAGTAGAGGCACTTGTCTTTCGGTTCCCTTGAGTGTCTCTAAGAAATAAGACTGTTTATCTGTCTGCAGAGACAAGATAACGAACGCTGCTCTGTCCACTGCTTATCTGCAGTGTAATGATCCATATCATGGTTTATGGTGAATGTGAGCGATGTTCACTATTGTGTTGTATTGTAAACTGGTTCAAAATGACGGTGATAGTTATTCTTGGCAGGGACAATAACAATGTTTTATAGTTAATCTTAAACTTTTATTAGATGCTCTAGGTCTAAGTGACCATTATTATATATTGGATGTATTGATGTTGTGCACCATCTGTTTTTTAGGAGGCAATTGGAAATAAAAACAGCTCATTAATGTAACAAATGGAGCTCAGCCGTTAGAATGAAGGTTGTGGACAAACAAGGAGCCTTTATACAGTATTTTACTGTGGTTCTTTCGTGGTATTCTAGCTCCATAGAGGCCTCTGTGGAAGAGGACTGTAGGCATATAAATACACTGCCCAGGCAAAAAAAAAAGTCGCCACCTGGATTTAACTAAGCAAATAGATCTGGTGTTGCTGCCGTTGGTCAGTTTTCCGTTCAGCAACAAAATGAGCCCAAAGAATGAGATCAGCTGATTACACGAACATCCTGAATGACCAAGTTATTCCATCAATGGATTCCTTCTTCCCTGATGGCACGGGCATATTTTAAGATGATAATGCCAATATTTATTGGGCTAACATTGAGAAAGAGTAGTTCAGGAGCATCGCTACTTAGCTAGTACCACACACTTAGCCACCACAGAGTCCAGATCTTAACTCCACTGAGAATCGTTGGGATGCGCTGGACATGGCTTTGCGCAGTGGTCACACTCTCCATCATCAATACAAGATCTTGGTGAATAATTAATGCAACTCTGGATGGAAATACATCTTTTAACACTGCAGAAGCTTATTGAAACAATGCCACAGCTAATGGTGCAGTCCAAGGTGCAGGTGACATTTCTCTTTGTGGCCGGGCAGTGTATATTGTATGGGTGCATATACTGAACAAACTGATTTCTTCCATTTCCCTCTTTACCAACTGTTACTGTCCACAGTGTACCACCTAAGGCCCATAGCAGCAGCTGGTGATCTTCCAGCTCTCTGGCTCACCTGCTGTACGATCTTCTCACCCTTTGGCACAGTCCTCATTCTCGGAAACTGTGTGCCTGTGTGTGCGCCGAGATAATTCTCATTTGATGGCATTTGCTGCTGCTGGAGCATCTGTTCTGTTTGGAGACAAATGTTGCTGTGTGGTTCTTATGGCACGGACTGCGGTGTTTGTTTCCCACAGGACTACAATGACGAGATCAGACAGGAGCAGCTGAGGGAGCTGTCCCTCCTGAACGGCTCTGAGGAGAACAGAGGGAGGAGCGCACAAACCAGAGGCTCCCGAGCAGCGGCTACAGTGGCAAACAGGTAAACCACCGACATGAAGTGAAGTCTGTCAGTAAGGCTTAAGGAGTTGTTGGAAAGAAGTTATACTGTCAGGTACTATCAGCATCAGTTTATGGGGCCAAGGGGTTTGGCTGCTGCACTCATGCAAGGATCTGTGCCGGACTCAGCATCACGAGATTGAGTCCCAGTTCCAGGCCTGGTGTAGCACTGGATTACAACTTTAGATTGAGTCCTGTTGAGGCCTTGAGGGATTCCAGGCTTGATTTACATCTGGTTTAATCCTATTTAACTTGGCCCATATTGGTCCTGTTGAATTATTATTACATTTATCCACTGTAAGATTAATTAAGTAATATCTTATCTTATGTGAAAACTGATCCAAAGTCTATCACTGAAGTTCCTGCATGATTTGGAAAAAAATATTGATTCAATTGATTATACTTTTCCCTAAATATAACCTCCTTCATAAGAAAGTTTATCCTCCAGTCCGACGCCTTTGTAAATACGAGCAATCGCGATGGGGCTTCGGTGGGCAACATGAATATTTTAAATAAGTAATAATAGTAAATAATAGTCGTTCACAAACAGAGCATTGCATCTCTGGCGTTACTGAGCTATGTCTGCATGCATCAGCTGTTGCCTACCATTCAGTCAATCCATCAATAACAGCGATCGCTCCTATACAAAAGCTACAAAACCATCAGCAGATAAAGGTCACCTGCGTTTGAAGTCCTGAAATAAATCCTGAGTTTTACAAAACTAATTTCCAGGCTATTTTAAAGCAATTTGAGCTGTTAGCCGTATTAACACAGAGAACAGTGGGTGCAGCCAAAATAAATTGGTGGCGGTGCTGCTGGTGGTGTGAAAGCCATTTTCCTCCAGCAGGTTGTTAAAGTTTTCTACCTGAGCCTGGGTGGCCTCTCAGGAATAAGCAAGTACATCGTGCCACAGCAGCATGGCCTAATTCGGAGAGCGCATGGAGATGAGCTAAATCCAGCGTCAACGTGGGACCTCACAAATTTAAAGGCACCACCGTCTCTGTGCTCTGATGTTCTCTTATGGACAACACTGATTAATGATTATCACAAAGCTCCATGGAACGTATGCACCAGTAGTTCCCCTTTAATCTAAATGTATTTTTGGAACACGAGGCAGTGAAAAGAGTTGGTTATGAAACTATTTGGCTCTTTTGTTGCTAAATATTTATACAGCCCAGTGCCCTCCAGCTGCTTCAGTCAGAAAGTGTGGACATTTGTGCTCTCAAGATCTGCCCTTAGTAGCCTGAAATAGATACATCAGATTAAACATTTCAGCCTATTGACTTCTGTATATGTTGCCAAATGAAAGCCAGAATTAATGGTTGGTTTTCAAAATGTTTAATTTTGTTATTAGTTTATGCAAATTGCAAAGAGAAAAACCCTATACACATGTAAATGAATCTATTCATTACTTTAATTGGGATGTTTTCTATCATTCTATCAGACAATAAAATCTACTTTTTGAAGCCTTGATGCACGTCTCTATGGCTCAGCGGAAATGAAAACTATGATAAAAGGAAGCAGTCTCTTAAGTGGGTAACTTAGCAGTTGTCATAGATTTGACGACATGGCTTTAGCCCAAGAGCTGCTCTGGGCGTGTGGAGACTCTGTAACAGCAGCAATGTGGCAGCAGCATTTCTATCTTTTACCAACATGCCATTCTGTGCCACATACTGTAACTGTTGGCTGAATAATACTGACTGATATTCGGTTATTGGATATTTTTACTATATTCTAGCACCTATGAAGAATAACAACAAAGCGACTAAGATTCTTTCTGCTTTCTTTCCGCCTCAGATCCACACTTTTCTCACTACACCTACTGTATTTTACACACGTTTCAGCACAGAATGAATTCTCGTTTGATATTTTTTTGCCAGGGGCCACAGAGGCACGGGAAGAAACGCAGTCGCCCCTCGGGGTTCAACGGCAGCGGCGCACAGTAAAGCGCCCACAGCCGCTGTATCCAGAGACGCACAGCCTCCGAGACCCAGAGGGGCAGCAGCGAGCAACGCATACAGGCCGCCGCTATTACCAGCTACACATGAAGCGTACGACGACTATGTAAGTCCCGAAGTTTGCATCATATTCGCCAACTAACGGGGTCATATGAACACAGGTTTCCCGAAGCCCGTAAAGTTATTCTCATTGAGATACCTGCCCGGCGGAGTTAGATAGCACCGTGACAATGGAGCCAACACAATGTCCAGTTAGTGATGAATTAGCAGTCTGCTGCGGGCTTCAAGGTGATTTTCATGCCTTTGTAAATGAATTGAAACAAATGACCGTCTGATGAGCAAGTGATGAAGTGAAGTATGAGCTGTGCAGTTAATTGGATGAGTCGGATCTATAGTTGGCTACAAAAAGAACAAACCGCTTCAAGTATCAAGCCAAAGAAGCCCTATTTCAAGCAGCCTTTTAAACCATCCAACACATTGTCCAGTGTTTTTGGTCTGGTTTAGAGTGAGGCTGTGTATGTGATTGTGATGGTTGTACCTTGTTCTTTGTCTTGTGCTAAAAATATCAGATTTGGTTATGCTGTGTTGCAATTGAATGAACTAGTTCAGACCAGTTTGGCAAGAGGAAAAATCAAGGCATCTCTACGCCACCTCATCCAATCAGAGGAAATCATTCTTGTTACCTTTTCTCCTTCACAAATCTTATGTACTTAGTATTTTGTGGACTTTTTATGCCTCTAACTGATGAAAAAGGAAAGCTACAGATTACCAAGTATCTCCCATTTTGCTATGTTTGTTTGTATGTCACAGTATCCATAAAGCTATAGATCTGAGATATGGGGCAGTGAGTAGGTGTTAGAAGGGAAGAAGATTTGACAAAACACTTTTTTAAATCATAATCTTAGGGTAGGGTTTACTTTGGATGTTGCATATTTGCAGCCTGTTGAATTTCCCAGTCTACTCTAAACAACAGAAATATGAAGCAGTAGGTGGCTGTCAGAGGGTTCAACATGAAGTATAGGAGTTATAGGAGGATGGTTATTATTATTTTGTGGTACAGTCAGTGTTTACATTTTTATAATTTAGGTGAATATACATTTTTTAAGTCAAGTTTTTAGATGCAGTGCATTTGGTTGTGAGGCAGTGAGAGGATAATGAACATAAAAGACTATTGTCAGAATGGTGATGGAGGCGAGCAAGGGCGGAGGGATGGTGTGGCTGAGAGATATACAGTATGTATGTTGCAGAGCTCAGTGAGTAGGTGGGTAAAGTCGGCTTGTTCGGTTTTAAATGTTAAATAAAGTGCATTGTGGAGTGTGCTCAGTATTCAGCCGTTCTATGTTTAGTCGTTCAACAACAGTATTTAAAAAGCAGTGGCTGAGTGGGAAAATATTGTTTTTCTTCACGGAGCATTTCCTGACGGCGATTTATCTCGGCACCACAGCGTGCCCTTGGTAAAGAGGGGGTTGTCCTCAGATCTAACCATTTCAAATTCAAGGGCATTTGAAATGACTACACAAGGTGAGCTTCAAGTTTTCCTCCAAATGAAAAAGGCAACACTTCACCAGTCTATTTCCTCAGAGCCTTCCTGCTAAGCAAAGCCCTCGTGTGCTGGCAATTGAAGATTGGCCTGTCTGCATGGGGAACAGCACAAGCACAGTCTCATTACCAAACCAAATTGAGTTCCGATGTAGAGCCTATGTATTTCGTACGGGCGAAGAAAAGGCAAGGCGTTTTCCCTTTGTAATTGGAGGTTGGAAAAGCGGGAAGGGCAAAGGCGAGGGATTACAGGAAGATGAGTTTGTCCTGAGCATTTTCTCCTCTCAAACTCTATCTGTCTTTGCTTTTCCACTGTGACTTTGCACCGTGTGCTTTGAGCGAGTTTCCAAAGTCTGGCAGAACACTCCGATACTGTAGTCGTTTGCTTTCCAATCAGTGTACAAGCCTCTGCTTTGGTTGTTGTTGTTCCACTACATAGACATGGCACTGTGCAACTGAACACAATATTAGACCAACACTGTCTCCCGTTTTTGCTGCTGCCCCAGTACGTGATAAAGTTAGCAATACAAGCAAGCAAAGGCACGCGCAATAACTTTATATTATGTGCTTGAACTTTACATAACAGGAAGGTACTGTATGTGAGGCAATTATCATGCAGCAGCTGTTACCTGTGCTACTATTCTGTGGGGTTCAGAACTGGAAGAACTGCTTAAAGTCCCTGCACATGATTGTTTTTGTTTACAATGAAGCAGGAAGCTTGAAAAGTGTAAACTGTTGGCTGTGGTCCAAGCTCATTCTTCACTTTATTTTGTATTTCTACCATTGTAATTTTTCCAGTCTGCCAGCCTGTTCATGATTGATGAAGAATGCTTTATATTTAGATGCAAAGCACACAAAGCTACAGCTGTGGCCAAAAGTTTACATCCAGAATGTCAGGGCATGCATTTCATAGAATATGAATGATAACACAAAAACCTTTATTGTCAGAGAGTCCTGTATTTCAGCTGAAGTGAGTTTTCCTTTGCTCCTGAACAATTTTCCTGGCAGTTGTTGAAGGTCATGCAAATGTTCGATCAGTTTCATGTTTCATTATGATTTCAAAAGAGTAAAGTGACAATAAATGGCTTTGCACAACCACTAACCATGAGTGGGGGGAAAAGATTTTTGTGTAATCATTCATAGTCTATGAAAAATGGCCAAAAGATTAAAAGGGTATGTAAACTTATGGCCACAACTGTACGTACACTGCAGAGGTGTGCTTTTACATGACACAGGACAAAGTCAAATTCCTTCCACTAAAAACCGGACAAAGGTAATGTCTCTAAAGTACAGCAGCTATTACTGCTACTTCTACCTATGCGTGTTTCCCACTTCTAATAACCACCATGATTTACACTTGTGCTTTACCGGGTTGACAAGTTTCCCAAAGTGCTACATTGTTGTCATTATTCATTTACTCCACATCTGGTGTTAGCTGCTGTTGTAGCCACAGCTGCCCCGGGGCACACTGACGAAAGTGAGGCGGCCACCATGTGCCACCAACCACTTACTTCATTCACTCTGGCAAGATGAGTGAACTGTCTTGCCCAACCTCATTATAATACTTCGACAAAGACCTATAGAACCTACTTTGATAATAAATAAATTGGTAAACATAATAAATAAATAACTTGGAAAACAAATGTAAAGGTAGTTTTCAAAAAGTATATTCAAAATGTACACAATTTGTATCGAGTACGAGTATCCAGTGACTTCTTGAATAGACCTCCTGCACCTTTACTCCATCTCCTGAGACCTGTGATTGATGGACTGACGTCAAACTGTCAGCGGGCCGCATAAAAGTGATACCGTGAGAATGATTATAATTGTACCTAATCCACAGTACTATTGATTTAGGGCACCAATAGGAAGTCCGAGGAGGCCGCCGCTGGTTATCAGGTGACACTCTTTATAATTTATGAACACAACATTTCCTTTTCCTCCCCAGCCACAGATCTCACCTTGACACCGCCTTACATCAGCTCTGTAACACCAGCTCACACGGCTCTGTAACACCAGCTCACACGGCTGTCACGCGAGCTACACCCAACTCTGACTTTGAGTGCTGTTTTGACGTTTGCCAATTTAACGCACACTTGACCTTTTCATTATGGACATCTTTGGCATTTTGGCACCAGCGTCTGCATAAATGTGGCTTCTCGCTCGACCTTTAGCTTAAACCTTTTGCCATAAGGACACATTTATTTCAACAGGCAAGGGTTTTGGATAAAAACTTACTCGCATATCGACTGCACACATATTTAGCAGCCACTCTTGTACTGTATTGTACAATATTCTGTAAGTTAAGAGGTCTCCTCCTGATGAGTTGGTGGTTTGATTCGCCCTGACAAAGTGCAAACTATTAAGGTGCCAAATCTCAAAGGAAAAGATTAGCTAAACAACAGGACAAGCAGGAGACAGAACCAAAAAGGGGAGGAGTAGCTGTACCTTTTATATCCGGAATCTCAGAGAAAATGCAGAGGGTCTTTCGACAACATAAAATCCTGATTTATTTCAAACCAATGAATAAATTGGTAAAAGCTAGTTCACCCTAAAGACAAGATCCCAAATCACAAAAAGAGCATGGTAGTTTATTCAATTCATTGCAAAGAAGAGGAATGCAAGGAACATTACATTGGAGAGACAAAACAACTACTTCATAGAAGACTTGGTCAACACCGAAGAGGGAATTCTAGTGGCCCTCAATCGGCTGCATCTCCATCTCAAAGCCACCAACCACTCATTTGAGGACAGTGAGGTTAAGGTTTTATCGAAACAAAGTAGATGGTTTGAGAGAGGTGTCAAAGAGGCCATATTTGTTAAAAAAGAAAATCCAGCTCAAGGACTCAGGTATAAGTTGGATCCAGTCTATGA
>OMNZ01085527.1:0-18436 GCA_900303255.1 Lesueurigobius sanzi
GGTTAGTCCTGGTTTAGTCCTGGGTTTATGGGGCTAGTCCTGGTTTAGTCCTGGGTTTATGGGGTTAGTCCTGGTTTAGTCCTGGGTTTATGGGGTTAGTCCTGGTTTAGTCCTGGGTTTATGGGGTTAGTCCTGGTTTAGTCCTGGGTTTATGGGGTTAGTCCTGGTTTAGTCCTGGGTTTATGGGGTTAGTCCTGGTTTAGTCCTGGGTTTATGGGGTTAGTCCTGGTTTCGTCCTGGGTTCATGGGGTTAGTCCTGGTTTAGTCCTGGTTTAGACCTGGTTTAGACCTGGTCTGGTCCTGGGTTTATGGGGTTAGTCCTGGTTTAGTCCCGGGTTTATGGGGTTAGTCCTGGTTTAGTCCTGGGTTTATGGGGTTTAGAGCACGCCCTGACTTTAGGTTTTGTAGGATGTTTTCTAGGAACATTTTGCATGATGTAAAACTTGTTTTGGTTCTTGAGGAACATTCCAACCAGAAAGCACATGCTACACTTTGGGGGACAAGATCCTTTGGCTCAGTCTAAAACTACACTGCTCAAAAATATAAAGGGAACACTAAAATTTGCTCAAAAAAATTAAGGGAACACTTAAACTCCAAGCAGATATTTTTTTGAGCAGTGTATTTTAGTATATTCCAATATCACAACAGGAGTTGACTCACAGGGCTGCACCAGACATCAAAATAGTACAACAAAAAACAAATGTAATGTACAAAAGAACAGTCAGCAGCAGATGGAAAGGTGCCCTGAATGTCCCTGTCCTTAGACCCTTCTAATAATAAAAAACAAACAAACCACAGGACTAAACCACAAACATTTAGTTCATGCTCTGATCTAAATGTTTGGTAATCAAAATCCCTGTACCTGTTCTAAAGTAGTCAATCAAATCAAGTCCTAAAGTAAAGGTAAAAGGTAAATTTGTCTATATACAATTGTACAACAAAATGTCATAGATCAGAAGGTAACTGATGGTTATTAGCAATGCCTTTTTAAACCAGTAATACACTACCTTTAAGTTTTTGTAGGATTCTTTTGGACAAAATAAGAAAGTATAATAATAGCAATCAGCAAAAATAATCACCAATTGACTTTATATGACTTAAGGTTAAGGGACAAAAAATGCTGGGAACCACATATGAAGAATTCCATTATTATACAGTAATATTTATTTTTTTGACAGTACAGTGCAGTCAGAACATTACTGTACTTAACCCTCATCTCCAGCAGAGGGCACACACGAAAAAGGAATTAACTGAACAGTGTTATGCAATGTTCCCCTTTGACACTGTATGAGAACTCCACTTACATTATACCCCACTGCATCTGCGCCAATCAATAAAACACAGGCATGTAGCGGAGTGTGTTCATGTTCATTCAGGCTAAAGGTGTAAGTGCAGGTCGAGCTTGCTCTTACCGTAGACCCAGCCGATACATATCGACTCGAATATAGCCACGAACAGCAGACACATCCCACTGGCTGCGTACGCGTCAAACAGCTGGAACACGTACATCCCTCCCTGTGAGTGATAAATAAATAAATAAATATAAACAAACAAAAAACAAAATGTCTAAACGTGATCAGAATGTATTACAGAAGAGAAAAGATTGTTCGTTTACAATGTCCCAACTTAAAGTGCATATGACAGGCTTTCATGTTATTCTAATTATTGCTTAGTCTGACAGAATAATGCCTGTGGTAAGTCTTTATCATGGTTTAACTCAGCTAATTAGAATTTTTGTGTTGGGGGGGGGGGGGCACATTTTAATGCTACAAACGCCACAAATCAGTACATTCAATATTAATTTCCATATTCAATAGAAAATTTGATGCAACGGACAACTTTTGATCAGAAATACAGTATGATTTCTGCCAAAACGCCAGTCTAGACCTTATTTTTTGTGTTTTTGTCAAACTTATGCTGTAAAATTGGTTGAGCAATGTCATTATTTTACAAGAACTTTTAATCTATTAAATTTTAATCTATTTAATGCTTTTTAATGACATTTAAGGTCTTATTTTTTGACACAATTCATCCAAATGGTTTTTAATGCCCCTCGGAAACCCTGGATCTCCAACCAGTAGCTCGGCAAAGACTTCCAACATAAGTGAAAAAAAACAACAATAAAAACATCTCCAAACCTTTAGGTGTACAAAGCGAAAACTACAGGTAGTTTCTTTAATTGTGTTGAAAAAAAATCTTCGCAGTCCTATCTATTTCCATTGTAGCTGGTGTCATAGTAACGATAAACAAATGTCTAACTGTTGTCGTAAATATCAGATAAAACCTAATTTTATCGTCTCAAATGACATTCCTCTTGTTCTTGCTCCTTAAGCCACAACAGGACGACATTTTTTAGTTGTAGTTTTACACTTATAATCACTAGTTTTAGTTTAATCTTATTTCTCTTGCTCACTTCCTGCCTCCAGCTGATGTCACTGATGACGTAAGCAGCGAACGGGTCTATAGACCTGCACGATTTCTTTGAAGCATAAGTAGCTCATTGCCATTTTCGTTACGCAAAAGCAACTCACAGGGTAAAGAAGGTTGGAGACCCTTCTTGTGTACCACCTGTGCACATCTTGATATGAAGTGGAAAAAGAAATGCCATATGCACAAGAAATACATACATTTTTCAGATTTTTTTATATATTCAGAAGATTTCCTGGCAGACTTTCTAGACTGTTCTGATTCGTTTTGACCCTGTGTGTTATCACCTCCGTCTCCACAAAGGACACCGCTTTTCCAGCTCACACTCCCAAAGAAAGAGCTTCATAAATAAAGCCGCACATATAAATCTGAGAGTAGGTTACATCACGTTCACAGCCTCAGAATATCGGATGAATCTTTCAGGGCTGTTATCTCAAAGGCACTGTCTCCAGCAGGAATGCCACCGTCGTGCCCAGAAAAAACAAAAACCCTAAAGAGCAGTGATTTACTCTGAGCTTCCTGTAGCAATTTGTTTAAGATGGATATTTGGCAGAGGACTCACTGGAGTGCACAACAGAAAGTAGATGATGAAGAGGACAGACGGAAAGACGACACGGGGATGAAATACAAAATGGACCTGTAGGTATCCGGGCGCCTGGGAACGGTGCCAACAATTAGCAACAAAAAAAAATCTTAGAATAGAGACTGGAATTGAATGTTATAAACTACACATAATAGTATCAGAAGTCTTACACGTGAGCGCTAAATATTTATTTTTCATGTAAAACAATTTCCTTTGGTTTAACATTATACTAACTGTGAATCCAATGTGGTTTTGACAACACAATCCTTATCTGTATGGGTCCCACAAATGTGTTCTGACTGGGAAAAAAGTTATTAAAAACCATCAATAAAATCAACAGTAGCGCAGTATAGATGCCCGCCCAGTAACACCCAAAAGTCATAATGAATTACAGTGCAAATTACATTAGCAAAGTCATATCTATTTGGAAAGACTCCTGTTTGAATCATTGGGGAAGAGGGTGGACTTCTAGCGATTGGAGAAAGCTATTCACAGCCAAAATAGCAATTGAATACTAATACCGTTTTGTAAGTAGCTGCACCTCATTGTTGTCGTGTGGTTAATTAGTATTGATAAAAGTGCTTGTTGTTGGCCAATGTTAAACCCGCCTACCTACGGGAATACTGCGATGCCATTGGTCTGATCCACCTGTGGATTTAAGCCCACGCCTAACAATCCGAGCCTTTCGAGATGGATTTTCGTAAGATCGAAATTTCAGATTTAGTGGCAATCCAGTTATCTACGAATGGCCATTCAATTCATACGCCACTGCAACTATATTGAAGTAGTTTAGTTGCATAGAGTTTGTTAAATGTTTTCTGGAGTGTTTCGAGACCTTACCAGAAAATGCATGAAAATGAAGACAAAACATGGTTAATATAATAATGAATTTAAGATTTAGCTAAATAATTTGACCTAGTTTTACATTTTATGAAATATTTATTTCACACTTGGAGATGGGGGCAGGAGAGTGACATACATAGAGGCAAACAGTCCATGTCCAACTGTTGCACTGCGAAAATCAATACAGAAATAAGTAACGTTTTCTGGAAATAACTACATTTTCCTTTGATTTGAGCTGGTAAGTAAATTTATCTGCTAACGGAACAAGCATTTCTGTACTTAGATTAAGGGAAAAACATCTATTACACATACACAAATATATATACTTATATTGACATTGACAGATATATTTACATGGCGAGTCAGAATTACTCAAATTAATGTAAAATATTCCTAATTCCAGTCTTTTTACCTTATGTAGATGGTAAAAAGCCGCAAAAATGAAATTTAATAGCACCAAGTTAGCAAAATCATGATCACAAATACTTTTCATCGGTTTCACAAATTAGAACGTGGGAGAAGAGAAGGGAGTCAGGAGGAGAGCATGAGGTGTTGATTAGGTACACATAGAAAATAAATGGTTAGATGTGTTAATTGATGCACAGGTTGGATATGATGTGTTATGAATTTTGTTGCGTTCTTACTTCTGTGCACATGATGAGTCCTATCAAGAAGGAGACCACAGACATGCCCAGGATCAGCACCTCTCTGCGGTATCCTCTCCTGAACATATCCGGATACATGTCCACTACGGCCGTCACCAAGCTCTCCACGCACACGAACTGAGCACAAGGGGGGAAAAAATGGGTTTCATAATGAGAATTGTTGTGAATGTCAACTTTTGATAGGGTTATATGCGTCCAGGGAGGAGAAGGGACTAAACCAGGACTAAAATTAGGACTTAAAAGCATGTTTTCCTGTTTTGTCAGTAGGTAACTGCTTTATAAAGGTCATTTCATTAGCTTTCATGTCATAAATAAGGCATTTAATCTGGAAAGATCAAAAAGTTTGTTGTCAGTAGGTGCGACTAAAGTGGAGATAATGAAAACCAAGTTCCAGAAAACTCGGCCTAAAGTTTTAACGTTTGTAGATTGACTCGCTTGTATTCCACGTGCTTTCGCTGCTGGTGTCTCTCACTAAGGAAATTACCATTTTTGGATAACAGCGTCTTGCCGGGGGGATTCCGTGTATCAGCCTAATAAGCAGACTAGGCAGCTGCTTCGGCCCCCGAGACCACCAAGGGCCCCCAATATTGCTAAAGGTGCCTCATAAATCTCCTCAAAATAACAACTAACAGAACAAACAGATGTAAAACTTTCTTAAAATCTGAATATTATCCCAGGATTTTAGTAACTAATTTCAACAAAATAAGTTATTTACTCTTAAATTGATAAAACACATCAACAACATTCTTACTTCAGTTTCGATCTAATTTTGAGTGTTATTAGATATTCTTTCCTTAATTTTAGAATCAAATACTTGCCCCAGTGGGCAAAATATATATTTAAAAAAAAAAAAGAAAATTTGACACATTTCAAGATTTCTTTGTGTAGTGTAGTCTTTACTTTCTTCTACAAACATTGAAGGTTGAAAGTTGGGGAGATTGACTCTGTGTCTCATGTATGGGAATATACTGTATATCTATCCAAAATTTAAGCTGCAAGGGCCCCATGACATGAGTTAAGTTGCAAGGGACCCATGACATAATTCTGCTTAGGGCCTCATGAATGCTTGGGCCGGCCCTGGTCTCACGTAGACCAAACATGTCAGTATTTGCAAATGGATATGCATGGGAAACTTCGCGGAGCGCAGCAATGTTGTGGCGATTTCCTAACAAAATTAAGTCAAGAAACATCCAAAACAAACATTGTAACACATGAGATTGGTTTATTCTTTTTTTACTTTGACATTTCAAAACGTAAAGAGAGAAAACTATCCAAAAATCTCAAAATTGACCACAGCATGAAAAATCTGCCATGTTTCACCTTCATTTTTATCTCATGTTCCATTGTGAAATATTGCAAATATAAGACTCTCTTCTAAAGACTACAACAGATTATAGTCTGCATGGCTTGATATTACTAATGAATAAATGAATCATGTGTCAGCGATATACAATTCAATGTGTATTTTATATGGTTTCAGACCTGACTGTCCAGCCCCAGGAAGATGAGCATCATGAAGAAGAGACAGGCCCAGAGCGGAGCCAGAGGCATCATAGTCACAGCTTTGGGGTACGCAATGAACGCCAGGCCAGGACCTAGGGTGGAATGGATGCAGATAAGAACATCAGGGGGTGTTGGAAAACTGAAAATAATGTAAATACATATGTTTTGCTCAAATTACACTGGTTTGTAATGAGGTTGTTGTGAGTTTAACTGGGTTTGAGATCAAACACAATGCCAATGGCTGGGATTCTGCATTCAGCACTTACTGGTGAAAAAGTATAAAAGATTCAGCCTGCCCTCGCCACTCTTCACTGCGAGACAAACATCCCAGTCTCCTGCTCGGCCACTTTCTCTAAAACATTTATAGTTTTGCATAAAAGATGGTTTGGTGGTCTCTCAGCGTGGAGGTGAAGAAGACAGTTCACTTATATAACTACTGATGTGTACACATTTTTCTGTTATATAATAAATCTACTAAAAAAGAATAATACATTTTTGGTGCAACAATCATTTTCTGAAATGGGTGATTGACACGGGATCCTCTTCTTACAAACTTTGTTGCAATAGAAGAAAACATAGAAGACAAACAATATTATGTAATAATCTCCATTAGCAGAATTATACTCCAAGAGACTACAGTGAGATTTGTTGAATAAAATGAGGGGAAATACAGAGAGTACCTATACCCACAGGTTCAGTCGCTGGTTTGTCTCGTACCTGACTCCGCCACAGCCTCGATGGGCACATTCTGCTCATAGGCCATGAATCCCAGCACAGAAAAGATGGCAAAGCCTGCTACAAAACTGGTGCCACTGTTCAGGCAACACAGCATGATGCAATCCCTATGGAGACACAGGACAATCATAGTGTTCGTGTTGGCACAATTACTAAGTGCAAATCTACATAAGCAACCTCCACTACATTGCTGTAATAGACATAGACGGCATCTTGTGCTTTCCCACAAATGGTCAAACAAAGAAGGAAAACACCTGTTCTTTTACCTCCTGATCCACAACTTCTTAAACAAATGTCGTATTGTGGATGTATTTTCTACCAAATAAAGATATAGAGAAATGGAGGGGAACAAGGTGGTGCAAAGGCCCAATGTGTACATAAAACAGGGAATCCCAACCCTAATACGAACCCTAATGCTAACATTAGCCTCATGCTACATGCTAACAGGTAGCTTCAAGAGCTGGGGTTTCCCTTGTAGTGGACAATCTGTTCAAACACAAGGACCAAATTTTGACTAGACTTTATTTATGTGTGGTAAATATGTCAAGAGTCCACCAGAAAACATATAGCAAAAGAGTGAAAAAATAATGATTTCCATAAAAGACCCCTGCCACGTTGCCGTCTGTAGCTACAGTTATATATCCTGAAATGTTTATGGTATGTTGTTTCACAGTGTATCCAGAAATATATTGGTATTTTTCAATCAATCTGTCAATCTTTGTTGTGTCTTGAAAGGTAAATTCAGCGTGCAGTGCCAGTACAGACCACATAGCAAGCAATTTAGTTTGCAGCAGGCACATAGGGACTACATTAGGTAAGCGGACACTTTTAAGACAATCACAATCGTCATACATGTGAGGTCAATACACAAATTCTTTGGACGATTCATTGTTTTGGGGGAAAGTAACTTGAAAATCCACTTATCCTGTTTTCAAATTGATGTTAAAATAATATGATGAAAAAATACTCCCTTTAGTGGAATTCGCTGTGACAGAAGACACTGAGTTTCACGCCAGTTAATGTGTCATGTGGATAGGCCCCTTATGTATATACAAATCATAAACCAGGTCAAAACATTTGCATTTTGAGAGATTTAACATGATATGATGAATGCAAACCATTACAATTCAACAGCCAGAGTGCAACCAAATGAACGATTGTGGAAATACAGATGCTGATGGTGCTGAAGCTCACCTGTAGCAGTTGTTGTCATAGGCGTTGTAACTCCCCAGAGCAGTGAGACAGCCCAGACAGATGGCATAAGAGAAGAAGATCTGAGTGCCAGCATCCACCCACACCTAAGAAAACCATATACAGTACATGAGCTGTGGGCCAAAGAGGGTGACAATTCACCTGATGAGAAAGAAAAGTTATCAAAGGTCTGGGTCTGGCAGAAAGTAAAGGAATACTTTAGTTGTTTTCATGTGCTCTCAAAGCCGGGCGCTGTAGATGAATAGTGAAACAACTTTTCTGTATATTACTGATATAATGTATGAGTATGACAAAAATGTATGCAAGTTTTCTGTCATGTTTTCATATAAAAAATTACGCATATAAACAAAATCTGGTAAATGAATTGAGTCAGGTTTAAATGTATGGTTTTATTTTGTTGATTAGTTACAAAGATCAGTTCAGAGGGGATTTTGAATATCGTGTTTAGACTACTTTTAGTACCAGTACATATCTATTATATAAAATACAGTTGAAATTGGGCGGGGTCGGGCGCTGCTAAACCTATTTTTAAATAAATATTAGCCACACGCAGGACACAGCTTTCTTTAGGCACTAAAAAAACACAGTAAACAAAAGACAACTGTATAAAAGACAAAGTAATTCCTGGGCCAATCCACATGAAACAAAAACTGTCACAAAGTTCAATGTCTTCTTTGTCAGCACAAATGAACCGTAGACTTATAATGGCACCTGCTCCAACTGAAAGACAATACTGTGAACGTGAACGTAACCCATGACCCAAAAGGACTCGCGATAATCTAACAACGTTGTAATACTATAGTGTGTTTTAGGTGCAGTCTGAGTGAGGACCTTCCCTTTTTAGCCCATCGAGTAAAGCTCCTCATGTGGTAACTGTTCTCTTTGTCTGAGGAGAGGGCTGCACTATGGGGAGAATCTGGCACAAGTTCAGTGTGGAGTGCCCTCTCAATGCAGGTGCAACCGTAAATTAGCAAGTCCACTCATTATGCAGGCTGTACAGCTCGAACCTAAACCTAAAGCCCAAACCGAAACCAAATGGTCACGTTGCACAAGCAGAATGTTTGGGTTGATATGCTGTCAGTGATGTTGTATGGGAGATATATTTGTCGTATAGTAGAATAGAAGAACCTGGGGCATTCACTGGGGTTACATTGAGAGCAAGGGCTTGTTTTAGCTGAGGGGATAGGGTGCATGTTGGAAAATAGCCAATTTGTCTCCAAGAACAAACCTTTACAAACACACATACACTCACACAATGTCATTTTTTGTGTGTATATCGGCTCATGTGGGTAGCAGGAGAGATGGAGCCTCTTTAAGCAACCTCGGGCTTGAGTCAGTGTTCATTTTGGCAGCAAATTTTAATTTAGCTTTAGTCTTTTGATGAAAATGGGATTAAATTTTAGTCAAGATTTAGTCAAAACAAATCTTAGTTTTAGTCTAATTTTAGTCAACAAAAATATTACTGTAACTAAAATAATGACGAAATATTTTAGTCGACGAAATTAACACTGGCTTGAGTTTGGGGTACACTCTGGATAACTTTTTTTCAACATTCAAAACACAAAATGGCATATATACTGTAGTACAATAATTCAACATTATTAAACTTAAAGGTGCGCTGCATAACATTTTGGATTATATTATCAACAATACAAAACATGCTCCTGAATGATCAGCTAGACAGAAAATGCTATTTTTTTTTATTTTGCAGTGGGTAATCAAAGAATGGATCTGAATCCCATATTTGGCTGCTTTTAATCAATGTGGACGAGCCGGAGACGTCCCCGTTCCCAGGAAAGCTACAAGTCAGGTGTTAGGTAGTAGAGGTGAACCACTCACAGCAAAGACACATGTTTATTTGTTCATTTTTAGGTGCTTTTCAACAAAATGTAATAAAAACAGACACTTGTATTTTATTCTAATTATTTGGTGAAATGTTACATAGCCTTTAACTATGACCTATTTTGCATGCGCATCTACTCCATGGTGCAGGCACTTTGGCTGAATCTCAGCACTGAGGTTGCACAGAGAGTGAGAGCTTCTTTAGCGAAGGCCTTGTTCTTTAGGTGTTCGTGAGGCAAGATTCTGGATTATTGTACATTTTTCCTCAATGGACAAAGTACAAAAGGCATTATCTTCCTCTGAAGCATCCTGTGTACTTGGTCTTCTTCTTCTTCATACTCAGGGTCACTTGCAATTTAAGACTTCATTCATTTAGAGATACTTTCATTTATCCTGATGGGATGTATATAACTTTTTTTCTGTTTAGACATTGTTTACACCCAGTTTAAACATTTGTTATAGTAATCTTTAAGCCTTGCTTTAGACGTTATTTAGTCCTGATTTGGTGTTGATCTAGGCCTGGTGGTACTTGGCGTGAAAACGTAGAAAAACATGGTCTAGAAAATACCCCATACATAGGATGATATAAAATGTAAACATGTAAAACACCAGCAGAGGGCGCAAATCTGACTAAATATGCAATATTGTTGTAACATGCAAGAATGTAACAAATCACCAGCACATATGTTTCTGATGAGGATTTAGCAGCAGGTTAAAGGTGATGTTGACCCTTTAAGCCGTCAGTAGTAAAACGTATAATACAGAGGTACATTGGTAGTATAGTGGAGTAGCCGCACCTCAGGGCTCACAGGGGTTGCATGGGGAGCTGGCGGGCCTGAACCCTAATGCAGCATGGCTCTTTGAAAACGCTCTCACATCACCATTCAGGCACTAATCTCATTTCCCCACGAGGAACAATGGACAAACGCACAGTCTTGTCTCCCCGCTGCAGTAACCGGGGTAACTTCTGTGACCCCCAAAACACAGGACTTTACCCAGGAAGAAGGAGCCTTTTCTCTGCTAATGTTCGCTAATGTTCCCTTGGGGTCGCCCTGAGCCGGAGCGGGCCCGTCCAGAGCAGGGCAGAACTTAAAGGCCCAGGACCAGGGAACCGTGTTTGGTTATGTTTGTTGGGACTGTGCTGCAGAGTTTGACAGCAGGATGGCATTGACTGGTTTTCACGTAACGCTTTTGGAGCTCCGGCCGTTGTCTTGTCTATTCTAAGCTGCATATAAAGGCGGGGAAAAGAAATCTGGTGAAACAAGTCATTTCGAGTTGTCTTGTATCCTTTTTAGCTTCGTGATCACATTTTCAGACATGCAGGAAAGTTGAACAAAGTCTAATAAATCAAAATAGATGCATACACCTTGATTCAAAAAGCCAACAAAACACTGATTAACGAAATCATTTTCCTAATCACAAAACGTTTGTTGTTGTGTTCGCTGTCCTTATTGATCAGACTTTGTAAGTTAGTAGCACTGATATACAATATGTAATTAGTACAATCAATATATAAAATCTAATGCAAAACCACAAGACATACTCTAGTAATAAGCTTTTAGTATTTTATTCAGTCAGTTTCCTAGTTTGATCTTCCCCAATCTTCCTGAGAGGGACATAGAGTTTTTGCCCACACTACCCCACTACCCCCACTGCCACAGGGGCACAATGCTGTCCTTAAGACATGAGGTAGCTGAGTGGCTAATACCGTGCCTCATAGCAAGAAGGTCATGGGTTCAATTGTTTGATCAGCTGTGGATTTTCTCTATGGACTTAACATGTTTTCCGTGTGTCTTTGTGAAAAACATACAGTATATTAGATTAATAACATAACATTGGTTGAAGGATGGGTCAAATCTTTCGCTTTGGAGACATTAAACTGTTTCAATTAAGATACCTTTTGAGCTACTTTTACAGTTAAGTGCATGTCGGCAGTTTCTAATAAGCCTTTATCCCCTTCAAGGCGTTACATAACTTAGCCATGCTCCTCTTATTACCCACACTGGCACACAGTGTAAATACAGTAGTCTCGTACAGATCATTGTCTACAGGAGGCCGATAGTTTGCATGGAGCTTCAGTGGAGCAGAGTGAAGTGGGAGACAGCCAGGGGCAGGGTAAAGTTATGGGACAGTGCAGAGGGGGGACTCGCTCGGAACGGCTGCTGAACAGAGGTTGGATTGTCCCGAAGGAAACCCATTTAACACCAGTGTCAGGAGTAATGTCTTCCTCCACAAACAGTACTTTTATCACCTCCAGTTCACCAGCATCTCTGTCAACATGGGCTTTCTCACCACTACAAGATGCAGATGGCACCATGGGTTTTCAATTTGAAGATACAAACTGAAATCATCATTTCTGCAAACCGAGCAAATAAAGCATGCCATTGAATAAGCAATTTCGACAGAAGTTAATTTAGCAGCACAAGAAGGCTCTGTAGCAAATTTTTTGATTTCCAAACTGAAGAAATGGAAGTTTGGTTTTCAATTGTTAGTTGTGGTCAGCATTAGAATAAACAGAATAAGTTTGTTTTAGCCGCATATCACCAAAGCTCTCAGAACCAGCATTTACTTTCAATCTATGACCCACCAGAGCCCAGCCTCCAATACACAATTGTCCACAGCAAACACAGGAAGCAAAGGTTACCACAGATTGCAGTAAAACAACTGTCCCGACGTCTTTAAGCAGTAGATAATGACAAAACAATGCATCTACTAAACACACAATGACATCAGAACACCTCCAAACTAATGTCACCGCTTGTAAACAATTATATATGAAGCACAAAGTAAATAAAGATTGCTGCACTCATCAATATCGGCGTGGACGTCTATAAACTCCTCAAACACACAGCAGCTCCTGTACTCCACTACTGTCCCCGCCCGCTTTAAATCCCATCCAAACCAGTCCTTAAATGAAGAAATACATCTGTATGATCCACTAGTGTTAGCATTTGTTCCAGTTTTGAAGACAAGGCCGCATTTTGTGCTTAAACTAATGAACATGTCAGGACACACTCGGTTCGCCCAAGACTGAGTCCTCTGATTGGTCCTCTATACAGTCGGACTCTTTCTCACTTCCAACATATTAACTCTTTGGAAAGAGATGAGAAGTGGATCTGAGGGAACACCTTTTCTGCGAGTCATAATAAACTACCTGCGATACAGTAACAGGAACGTCTTTCTAACAGAGAAAATAGCAGTTAATTACATCATTACAGCGATTTGTAAACACTGTTACTCCCAACACTGGTTGTGGTCCAAACTTATTGCTAACTTTTGTAATGCAGTCCTAACATCCCGATTCTTTGTGAGGATGAGCTTATTATCACTAAATTCCATAGCTTCCACCAGACTAATTGTTTGTAGTATTGGTGCTACTTCCAGGTTTCCAGGTCATGATACAATGCAACAGTGTCTTTTTCTCAGCCCCCTTGAAGACCCCTACAATTTGCTCCAATTCACCCACATTTATACTTGTTCAGGAGGTCTATGCAATGGAGTTGAAGAATACATTGATTTGTTCTGTTTGTTCTGTTGTTTTATGGAGAGGTTGTGGGAGCAAGCTGACATATGATACATAGAGAAACATAGCAACGTTCACACAGAGCCACACTGTGCAGATGGGCTGTCACATGTGCAACATGGCGCCACTGAGCTACAACTGTTGCATTACAGGAAGAGGGTTGATTATTTATGACATTAAAAAAACTGTTTTGTGCATGCAGTGTTGGGGAGAATACTTTGAAATTGTATTCCGTTACAGAATACTGGATACTTAGTCCTAGTCTTAAAATGTATTTTGTAATGTATTCAGTTACTTTGCCCAATCAGTGTACTGCATTCTGAATACTTAGAATACTTTCACCTTGATTTGCATTATATTTTTGTATAAATATGGTGAAAGATTAAAAATGTGTAGCAACACTTTTACACCAACTGTTGTCTGTCTCTTCTTTCTCTCTTGTTTCATTCTCTCTCTTCTTTCTCTTTTCTTTCATTCTTTCTCTCCCTCCCTCTCCTCTCTCTCTCACTCTCTCCTTCCTCTCTCCCTCCCTCTCTCTGTCTCTTTCCTCTCTCTCTCTCTCCTTCCTCTCTCTCTCTCTCTCCTCCTCTCTCTCTCTCTCCTTCCTCTTTCCCTCTCTGTATTCCTTTGGTATTTGAAAAGTAACTGTATTCAAAATACCCTTAAATGAGAGAGTATTTGTACCTGAATACAGTTACTCAAAATGAGTATTCTGAATACGTGTTTTAAATACATGTATTTAGTTACTCCCCAACACTGTCTGTATGTTTGACCTGGGTCTTTCAGGTTCATCTTTGTAGCAGTCAAATAAATCCAGATTTACATTTCATTCAGAAGGAAAACCATTTAAGAGAAGACTAAAATATAAAAAGCTAAACTCATAAAGGAATTATGTGCATTTGAGAACATGTTTGTAAAGATCTACCCTAAACTGTCGGCAGCTTTACAATAAGACAGACTGTATATTTAGTTAACAATGTAGTTTTCACAATCTAAACAATTGCAGCCTTTGCTGTTTGTTTTGTGATTTTACTGCGTACATTTAAAGATGTACTTTAAAAACTAAAATACATACAAAGCCATTGCAGTATATTCTCCATGAGTGACTGTGACACTTGTTAGAAGAACATAAACTTCTTTGAGGCACAACTTGTTCTTATTATCACATTCACACAGTGTCAAATCAAGTGCCGCTGCCAAGAGAGGTGCAAACAGGTCCTCAACATGTGAGCACAAAAATGCAAAAGGAGGAAAACATTCAGTAAGCAGAGAAGCTGAAGACTTTAATGTAACTTAAACAGACAACCATGGAAAAAATAAGACAATGCTATTGATTTGTTAGTTTGTTTGTTATGCTGCCCCTTTAGAGCATACGTGTTTTTGTTAATCGGCTGCAATGTTTAATTGTTAAAATTTATTACATGATTTCCATTTTTGACATTTTGCTCACACTTCAATAACAAAAAGCTGCGAAAAATGGGTACGGGCTATATGCACAGAGAACCCACGTGACCAACTTCCTGAGTCGAGAACCGGAGGCGAGCTTCCGTCCCGCATCAAATTGCATTGAACTATTAGCAGGTCTCAGACAAATCCAAAGATATCTGATAATAACCTGGTGGACAGAGAGTGCCTGATACGATGTGACGAGCAGCTGGTTAAAAACGTTGCGTGGGATGTGAAAACTGGCCTGGAGGAAACGTCAGTGTTCATCGAGGTAGGAACTTTTATCTCAGAGCTAATGGCTAGTGTTCAATAGAAACAATATAAAATTGAATCAACTAAATAAAAATGAAACGGCAGACAGGCCGCTTCCTTATTGTGCAGCTCGTTCAAAACTTTGCGGTAATTTAATTTTTCATTTGGTGCTAGCTGTTAGCTTCAAGCCATAAACACCTCTCGTTATGAGCACGTACACGTTCGTTCCAGTGAAGTGGTTACATCCAACGTAATGTTTTAACCAGCTGCTCGTCACATCGTATCAGTAAATCGCTGTCCACCAGGTTATCTTCAGATATGTTTGTATTAGTCTGAGACCTGCTAATAATTCAAGGCAATTTGATGCGGGGCGGAAGCTCACCTCCGGTTCTCGACCACCTAAAAGTGGGTCGTGACCAGTGTTGGGTAGTAATGGAATACATGTATTTGGAATACGTATTTAAAATAATAATTTTTAGTATTTCTTTTGCGGTACAGTTACTCTTTCATTTGAGGGTATTTAGTTACTTTCTTAAATTCAAAGGAATACATTGTGATACTCAATCATTACATTTTAATTTGAAGTGTGAAGCCTCACCCCTAGTGGAATACTGGGGCTTCATTTAATTAAGAAGATTACATTAGCATTCATAGTATACAGGAACAGAATATGTTACAAAATACATTTTAAGCTAAGTATTCAGTATTCTGTAACTAAATACAAGTTCAAAACATTCTCCCCAACACTGGTTGCGCGGGATTGCCAAAGAACTTTTATTTTTTCATTAAACCTCTAAAACAGTAGAAAAAAACCTACATGAGTCTAGAAAAATGGCTGGTGATTAGTTGCTTTGATTTGACCTTTTCATACTTAAACCAAAAATAATATATGAATACAGTATTTTACAATATATTTAGCAGACTAAACGGCACAATGTTTTATGGATAAGTGACATTGAACAGCAAAAAAGACACCATTATAGCCACAATGTTATCAGAGGTTAGCGGTTCGATCCCCGCAGGTGTACACTGTCGTTGTGTCCTTGGGCAAGACACTTCACCCACCTTGCCTCCAGTGTCTGCGTACACTGGTGTATGAATGAGAGTGTGAATGGGTGAGTGGTTCCTTGATGTAAAGCGCTTTGAGTGCCTAAAGCAGGTAGAAAAGCGCTATATAAATGTGACCGTTTGCCGTTTACAACAGGTCAACAAAGTAGCAAATAACGATCAAATACTGATTGGGTCTGTATTTTAATTTATTTTTGTGTAGGGACAAAGAATTTACCCCTGGACTATTGGCTCAATACATCTGGTTCATATCTATAATATCTATGGATATAATAGCGTTTGGTTGTAGTTACATTTTTGTCTACATTTTGATTGCTTTTAGTTGCAATTTAACATCTAAATATTACAAATCACAGTGTGACTATCTCAATTAAGCAACAAAACATGATCTATCTTACATAATAATCACTATAGCTCTATATCTATCTCACATCCTCTTATGTGTTACGACACCAAACGGCTGTTGCCTGGAGACAGTGTGCCTTTTGGAGCCGAGGTCAGGGAGACTTTGTCAGGGTGTCCTTTTTGTATTACAGTGCATTATTATTTTAATGCGGCACCTGTGACAGAACCAAAAACCAATTCAGCTCCTGCTCTGCTCCAGGCTCAACCTTTTGACCAGAGGTGCATTGAGAAGTTATGGACGGAAGTAAAAATGTTACTTAGATATATTTTTGCTCAGTAGAAGCGAAAGGTAGTTACACAAATAATAACTGAACTTGAAGAAAGAGTGAAAATACTACTTGAGCACAAAAGTCTGATTTATGTTTTAGCGTTGATGCAAGAAAAAACTGTGGAAACTCTGATATCTACAAAGAATACACACCATAAAAAAAGAGGAAAAACTAAAATTCATAGATCATGTAAATTCATTAAGATTTGATGCATTTTTGTAAATCAAAAATTTGCTGTTGTCACTTTTGACAACCTTTTTAGAGCTTTTAAGCATCTTACAATGTTGTTCCCTCACCGGAAACATAAAAATAATTGGAGCTGTGTTTTGAGCCACTATCGATGTTTGAGTAATCTTTGAACCTTTCCCGGTGGCTATTTTTTAGCACCGCAGCAGCAGCTCAGCAAAAGGAAATGCTTTCCTCACCTCTCTGACAGAGCTTATCCTTTCATCACAAGTGCAAAAACAAAAAACATCTATTCTACATGTGCTGCCTGCTCTGTGTTTTTTATTGACAGCAGCTACACCAGGGGTGTCAAACTCATTTTGGGTCGTGGGCCGAAATTCACGTACGATGGCAGGTCGGGGGCCGCATATACAGGTATTGTAAACAGGAAAATACTATTGATAAAACATGTTTTCAATAAATGATTAATAATAATGAGCACTGTAATAATTCGGCACATTTGATTGACATTTTAAAATTGATCTGGGCCCTACAGGACTGTAGCCTAATAAATAATAATGGCTTACACTTGTATTGCAGCCTGTGTCACCAGGACATTTTGAATTGCACAGATGCAATCTAGTGTAATCTGACCATATTCTATTTTAATCAATTTTTTTACACAATGATACAAATTAGAACACAAAGCTCATTGTTATTACTTTACTCTTAAAATACCAACACTCAATTTTAAAGCTGGCAATACTTTATTGTCCTTAATATTTATCTATTTATACAACTTTAATTTACTTATTTAAAGAGGCACTAAACCCCAAATCAACTTTTTTTTAGCTGAGAATCAGTTAAAGTTGGTGTCTCATAGAGTTGGCTACAGGTCCTTGTCACTATTTTGACATGGCAGTGCATATTAGTAGAAATCTTATTTTACTGCTAAAAACGTCAGTGTTGCTCCCTCTTCAGTTTGAACGACGACAACGCATGTGTCGTCGTAATTCCCATTGGAATTGGCTCTCACCGGCCTGTATGACAAGGCAGCGTTCATGTCTACGTCAGCAGTCTGCACCAATGGGATGTCAGTGTCGCACACGCCCCGTAGCATTCCATTGGAATCTTCAAACACACACGTGGAGTTAGAAGAAATCTACAGATTGCACACTAGGGGGCGGCAAAGTTGCACATCACGTTCATAATTCAAAGCCGTTTGTTTACACTCAGATTGTAAATTTATATCAGAGCAAAGATCCTATGAAGTTAGCAAGATGAGACATTGCCTCTAAAATATGAACTTTTTGTTTTAACTGACTGTGCTGTAATCCATGGCTGTAATGTGTAGCTGTAGTTTTAGGAAATACATTTCCCAGAGTGCATTGCGCCTAACTAAACACGTGCAGCCCCGTGTCCTCCTCATTATACATAATACACTACACCTGCCCACACTCACCCCCCTGCACCTCACCCCAAAGCCTCCGAGCACGCC
>OMNZ01085536.1:0-19222 GCA_900303255.1 Lesueurigobius sanzi
GATTATACTTTGGAGACAGTACAATAGTATTACTACCTGCCCCCAACACTTTACAGCATCCTCGCTCAGCTTTCAGAACATTCGCTGATGCGCTGCTCTCCTCCCCGACCTGCAAGAGGCTCTGAACAATCGCTGATGCGCTGTTCACCTCTCCGGCCTGCAGGAGGTGACAAAGCTGAGCAAGGCTGGTGTAAAGTGTTGGTGACAGGTAGCAAAACTATTCTACTGTGACCAAAGAAAAATCAAAGAATCAGGAAACACATTTTCATTCACAGCTTTGTGTTCGACTAGTTCCTACACAAACTGCATTTGTATGTAGTGACTTGTTATTGGTGCCCCTGTTTGTAAATAGTTTAGTGGTGCCACTTAAACCACCTCTTCTTCTGCTTCTTCTTGTCCAAAGCGGCTTGTAGCTCCTCATTTCTACTCTCCAGCTCCTGACATGTGTTTGTGAGAGAGGTCTCAGGTCTCTTCTCCTGGTGCTTCATGTACTCCAGCAAGGTGCTATATTTGGTATAGCACCTTTTTAAAACCTCCTTCTGTGAAGCAATTTCTCTTTTGAGCTCTTGATTGTTGGTGTGCTCAGCTTGAAGGCTCTTCTGTAGTTCATATTTATTATGACACAAAATGCCTAGACTTGAATTCAATTGTAATCAGTGGCTTTTTGTTTAGGCTACAGGCCAAATCGTGAATTTTTAGCCAAAGTTTGTTCGTAAATTGGGCCCAGATGCTTATTATTGATGGTTAATACAATAATCACAATATATTTAACTTTGATTAATTGCAATTAATTACACTTCAGATGTATAATTAATTATATATATATTTCAAATAATCGATTGACAGCACTTCTAATATGTGTACTTTTAACTTGGGGATGCACAACCAGTCGATTGTGGTCTACCAGTAGATCGCGGACTCATCCCAAGTCGATGGCGAGGGGTGTAGGCAAAGAGAGAGGGATAGAGAGAGAAAGGCAGGTCACCTGTGCGTGTAATTCTGTTAAATAGAGATTGCAGAGAGAGTGCATATTGTGAACTAGACCTACTGCCTCTGCCCTCTCTCTGCTCAGCGCTGCTGTCATAGGCCCTACCTCATCACTCACTGTAATTTTGGGGTCAGGATTAACTGGAATCTTTTCTGATGGATTATCGATACATCTGAGTGGTAAGTGTTGCAAAATTTTGTCTGTCCTCAGTCTACATTTATAACTTTCACTTTTGTTATCCGCACAGCTTCTCCCAGGCTAACGCTAACACTCGTAAACACTGCCTTTTTCTTTACGTGGCTCTACTTAAGTCACTCTAATGGCAGTATGTGCATATAATGGGCACTATTGTTATGTGAATGACGTGTGAGAAGCATTTTCGCGCATATTAATTAGACGCAAATTTGCGATGTTAGCACATTTTAACATGAGGTCATTGAAAACAATTGCTGTCTAAAACGCCTGCTAAACTTGAAGAAACTACTATTTATTATGTACTGCATCAATCCAACTGTAAATCTTCAGAGTCTGGCCTCGTAAGTTTCATAAATTGGTATAAGGTGCTGTTAAAGTGAGATGGTGCTATTTGTTATAAGCTTCATACAGAGCTGTCCTCAATTTAAACTATCACCATTAAAAATAAAATAGAATTACAACAAATGATTACATATCCCCAGTTCACTGTTTACCATTAATAGAGTAGACAATGGTGGCTCCCTTTCGCCAAAAACAGGCTGAAATTATGTTTTTTGTCACAATAGCCATCATAGTCTCAAAAGAAATCTGAGTGAACCACTGTCACCAGCCAAAGTCATATTCCATCATCATCTTTTTCCAATAAGGAATTTAGGAACTTTAATCCAAGTGAGTGAGTCTATTCATTTTAAACATTAAAGAAAAGGTTCATATCGGACCATCCCTAGTTCAGCTTGTAGGTAATCCTATACGTAGATTATTAAATAATTCAAATAATATTTGGAACATTTTCATTATAAGAAAGATGCAATAATTAAAATGTGTACAACTGAACTCATATACTGTATTTTCAATTTTACTCACACCATTGTGAGCTCTGCACATGTTAAAAATGTACTGAAAGAGTGAATATGATCTGGTTTTTCACTGTACATAATTCTTATTTTGAGCAACATACCCATTTTTGACAACAGTAAAAGGAACGGCTGGAAATATTTTTGTATCATTTAAAATGCACCAGAATGCAGGAAATTACATCTGACATCTTACATCTTTTATTTACAATCATTTATTGTTGGGACATTGTCCTGACGTCTTCAGGCTTGTGTACTTGTGTACCGTGTGGAAATATACTGTATGCGTGTGCTCCACTAACGCACAGCAAAAAATGTGTGATTTAGCTGGAAACGTTTTTCAGTCAAATGGAAATGTTTTGCTTTAATCCCTGCAGTAGGTTAAACGTGACAACTTTAGAACCCGCGATTAACCACTTTTCTGTCCCGTAGTGTGTGAGTGTTTGTCTAAGTAAAGAAACGGCGGCCAGAGTTACATCCATTCCAAAACGCCACAGGGTAAAAAAAGAGTGTAGAGAGTAAATCTTATCCATCTTCACATAATAATTCCATAACATCGCCAGAGGAGTCAAAAGAAGCTTGCCTGGCCAGCCAGACTACACGCTATAAAAGACATGCAGTCTATGCATGAGCGTACTCTCTGTAAATTGATGATTGACAGATTGATAAGCCAATCAGAGAAAGGCATGGTCCGACCAACATGGCACAACAGAAGTCCGTTCAGAATGATATGCAATTTGAGTGTTCAGACTTCCGCATTTAAGCGCCATGTTTCAAATCTGGCTCTACGATTTGGGCTGATAGTCGCTCATTCGTGCAACAGACGGTTCTTATTTTGAGCAGAAAGGAGGAGCATATGGCTGGCCAGGCTAAAAAGAAGCCTGTGCGGTCACAAAAAGAAAGTGAAAGTGCAGCGATGACTGCATAGAAATCGGCTGTTAGTTAAGGTCTTTCTCTCATTTTTAAATTCATTATTAAACATAAAATTGTACATATAATCTCTTGTTTCTTTTTTGTGAACATTTAAACTTTAAAGGTTTCGAGAAATTTTCGGTATTTTGTTACTTCATTTTGACAAATTGTGAATAACAGTAAAATCGCAATACTTTTTCTCACAATAATCATGACTCAAAAATTTTGAATTGTGATATCCCTAGTCAGGACCTACCATCAATCTAAAATCCCAAGCCATGACCCAAATAACAATTGAATTTAGTATATAAATAATGTAAAATACTACAAATTATACTTGAATAAGCATTACATAATCCTATGAAGCTGAAAGGATGATCAAAATAACTCATTCTTCTAGACCTGGGAATATATGTGTGCACTTTCAGCAGATAAACCACTGCTTTAGGTCTTACTTCATGAAGGTTGCACCCTGAAAAAACCCCATTGTTTGGCATTACAGTATATAGTAAGTTAAAAAAATAATTGTATCTCATTGCCCCAAATCATGTAGCCCTACCCGTAGCACTTTACCTCTCTGTCTATTGTACATCCTGTCATTATTCCGCCAGCGTGTTTGTCATTTACTGCTTCATACCTCGACACCTCCAATTAATCTTACTTGAGTGCAGGTAAATTAAGCTCGTTTGTCAGCGCGCCTCCAATTCGCGAGTGTCTGATGTAGGCACACGCCAGTACATGAAGGTGAGTGCGTCCTTCCAGAGGCCCACTGCTATTTGTCCCAGTTACATGTGTAATTGAAGTGTTTACAACTTTTGCCAAATCCCCTCACCTCGGCTATTCTGCGCAATTACTGCTCTGTTACGTGTGCTGCCTCGAGATCGTATCGGAAGCGTCGATGGATACAATTCACAATGGTAGACTGCTGCAGATGAATGCTACATTTTTAGATATAGTAACAGTATGTCAACAGCAGCAAAAATGAAGACATGAACTGACAGATGAACCCGAATGCAACCAACCTGTATACTGTAGTTATACCAAGCACAGCTACGTGTTATGTAATGGACAGATAACAACAAATGATGTAGCTGTATTTGACAATTTTATTTGTAGATATTAACAACAACCAAAAAAATCTGGTATGGGGGGAGGCTCAGGTGAGGAGGAGGGAGGAGAGGGACCGTCCCTGGGGTTGAAGAAAATTACTGACCAACACCCGATGCCCCATCTTTACCAGATCAATTAGGATATTTAAGTTCAGAGCACCAACATGAGCTTTTCCACATTTACTGAGGAAGTCCTGCACTTTCCAGTGTTGAATTTGTTTTCTGTGGTAGATGGTGCCTTACCTTGTCAATTTGAGCTGTCTAAAGATCACATGTTCAAAGTTTAATGGCTTATGAATCGAAACGTATGCAGTACATTTTCATAATGTCAGGCCTAGTCTCTAATTGAAATGTATTGGAAAAAATTTCATATTATCTCAGATAAGTGGGTGGATTATTAAGATACTGTAATTTATGCTTATTTTGAGAAGGTTTTGACTGAAATAAGATTGTCAACACTTGAAATGAGATAGAAAAGTTTAAGGCAAGAAAAAAACATGCTTGTTTCATTGGCAACAAGTTAGTCCAAATCTACTCAAATTCAGCAGGAATGGTCTTCAAGCACCTTTTACCTATATTTTGTCCAGTGTTACTTCTACATGAGTTTGTTATCTCACAGTTTGATTGATCTGGTGTTTTTTCTTGTACGTATAAAGGTTCAAAATAATGCATGAATGTAAATATTTTCAATATTAGGCAGTCCATTGACCACTGACACAATGTTGCTGTCCACAATGAGTAGAACAAACTCTGAAAATGGCATTCATTTTGATCTAACCACTGAGGATCTTGAACTAGAACTGCTCAAAGTTTGATATTTTACAGAAGCCATGATTTTGGCCTGATTTTCGCCCCTTTTTTAACCATAAATATTTCAGACACCAACGTCAAACTCCCCCCACTGACTTTCTGCTATATCTACTACAATGAAGCCAAGTTTGAAGCAAATCTGAAATGTTCAAGCACATTTCTTTCCAAAAATGTGTTTATTTCACATGGAATGACCCCTTTAGCCATTTTGGTGCTGTCGGCAAGCTTGGTCTTCCAGAAAAATACAGTACAGTCACAATTTGGCGCCCTCCCCAGCCTTAGGTAGGGCCTTAGGTGCCTGCCCTATGCCCAGAGTCGACCGTGCGCATTTCCAAATGAAGATGCGTCTGAAACATTTAGCAAAAGTGACATTCAATTACACTATATCACATCCCTGTAGCGGCTTCATTAAACCTGCTTATTTTAGAAAATGAGCTTTTGCAATCACACAGGAGACATGTCCCCGACTTAATCAGGGTTGTGGCTGTTTGTTTTTAGCACCAGCGCGTCCCAGATGAAGTGTCAAAGTGTTACCATGCTATCTGGGAATACTGTGCTCTATACCTGGCTTGAAGCGGTGCATAATTCTCATATCTTTTATTAAGTTATGGGCGGGCACTTTGCTAGCTCATGTAGGGTTGTTTACTTCCAATCCCGACGTAACAAGGAGATGTTTTAATCAGCCGGCATCCCAAGGTGAGGCTAAATTTACTCAATTTGAAGCAAAATAAAAAACCAAGAGACAGCGCAAGCCGACTTAATCTTTTTGTTTATGATAGCCTTCTGCATTGCTGATTCACAATGCTAGTCTGGGCCTCTCAAGACACCTGCGCACGTCTCCTCTGCGGCGGGGCAGACAATGCACAGAGCTGCGTCAGCCCAATCCACCGCTATATATCACGGTGCAAATGCGCAGGCTTTATGAGCTTGTTTACCTGATATCCGCTAGAAACATGTCGGGGGCAGAAAGTGATTTAAGGTGAAGAGGGAATGAGATGCCACAGAAAGCAAATGGTGTGTGGAATTTACATAAGAAGTAGTTTCATGGATGTAAAAAAGTTCATTGCCAGGTTTGTGCATATACCGACTATTGTACTCACATTGAGGGTAGATGTGATACTGCTACTTTTACAAAACAAATAAAACGGAGCATAATTTTGCTCTCATGATACTGTATAATTATGGGATATAAAAGACAGTATATCACAGTGAAGTATATTCAGAGTGAAGCATCCCAACGGTCACACCTGCTGTAGCTACTAATCCAATACAGTAATAAGACAATGATCTTTTTTAACACCTATGCAATATCTGCATAACGTGATTTAAATTCTTAAAAATAATGGGCAACAAGACCAGTGCATTGTAAACTCAATCTTAACTTGGCTCTGTACACCTAAACTATGTCCCAGTCTTTCTTTAGTGTTGATTGGACCAATACTGATGGAGAAAAAAGTTATTAGTAAACTTGTCAATAATGAAACTTACACACGTCCAATATGTATTAATTAGATGGTTGCCTCGTGTGGCTCTTTTGCCTGTGAACAAAGGTGCAAAGGAGTGGGCTGTATTATGCGGAGGCATCAGACTGCGAGGCCATGAGGAGAGGTACAAACATGAACAAATGAACAAATATGTTTTATACAAATGTAGATGTCAATATGGCATAATTAGTGGATAATAATGACATTTTATAGCATTACGCCAGCAACAGCTCTGAGTGTTTACACATATTTAAATCACCATTAAAGTAATAACAGCAGGGAATCTCAAGTAAGTTATGAAGTTTTTTTTTTTTAATCATCTCCTAACAAGTATCAAATTTTACTTCTCCCCTCAGATTCTGTCTAATTGTTTTCTTTGGCCTGTTTCTCCTCTTGTTTTCCCATCTTTCTTTGCTCTGCCTGTGTGGCGCGCATGCTCACACAAAGTGTCTGGTTTAAGTATAGAAAACAACCTCGGGATGTTTCCTGAACACCACGAACTCCAAAGCCTCTGCCTCTTCCCCACAGTCGCTCCCTGTAGCTCTGCCCGGCAAAGACACACGGCTCAAAAGATGTCACACTTTAAAGACCCCCAGTGGAGTCTGCCTGTCTATGGGCAAAATAATATGTAATTTATGATTGTTCGAATAAAATAACCTGTTTTTATTGTTTCTACAGAGTGTGAGAAATATGTCTGTGTTATGTTTTTTTTTTCGGAGTGGCTATAAGTTATTCTGGTAAGCCAGCCTGACTCCATGTATGAGATACATTGGAAGACAGTCTGGGATTGCGCCGTTGGCTGCTCAAACTCTGGTGACAATGCTACCAGACCAATCACAGCACGGGACGCCGGGAGCTCGTAATGGATCATTTTCAGCTAGTCAAGATGGCGGCCACAGTGGAGCAATATTTGTGCCCCACCACTGACATCAGGGGTATAAGTCGCAGCAGAAGAACTGCGCAAAAGAGCAAAGAAGAGGTTTTTTTTTAATTAGTGATATCATTAAAAGCGTACATTTTGTGTTTGAAATCGGGTAGATTTCCAGTACGTTCAGGGGTGTATACACGCGGCAGCTCAGTCATTTTGCATACTGCCCTGGCCGGTGTTCCCTTTGTTATAGTATCCGCCCACCTAGCGTCCACGTGGCTACTTATGCACACGCATGAGCAACTCATGAACATTCAACGTTCAATGGAGATGGACGCTGCACAGAGCATCGCAGAGGAGCTGAACCGTGGCTGTTATAGCGAAGTACTGAAGTACTTCTTCGATAAGGATGCCACTTCTGCACAAGCCAAATTTGCATCTGATGATCGCACAGCCTTATCTCCTGTTTTGAATGAGCTGAACTTGTCCTTAAAGCCACAACAACTGGCTGCTCTGAAGGCTTTTCATTTAACAACAGGACGTCTTCACCACTCTTCCTACTGCGTTTATGCCACATCTGTGTTTGTCTGATTGGTTTATGATGGGTTTGTTAGTCCCGCCTCGAATTTGAAAGCCAGCCAAAGGCGCAATCCCAGACTGTCTTCCAATGTATCTCATATGTGGAGTCAGGCTGGCTTGCCACAGTAGCTACAAGTATCCAAAAAATAAACTGAAGTAAAAGCATTACTTCAGAATTCGTAAAAGTCTCTAATTAAAGTCATTGTGGGGCAACAGTGTCTCAGTTTCGTGGTTCGAATCGGGCTCTGAACAGTCATCGTTTTCACTTTTCTCACCTTACTTATAAATTAATAAAGAGCTCCTAGTTTATTTTTTGTCATATCACCCAGCCCTAGATTTTACCCACAGAAGCAGTTTTGACCTTTGTATGTGTCAACACTGGTCTTTATTAACCGACTATATTGAGAGCAGATATTTTTTTATCGCGCCTGTGGAGTGTGACACCGCCTTGTTGCGTGATGCACCTTTATTTTCTCCCCAGTTTCACTTTTTCAAAGAGATGCCACGACATTTTGAAAACGTGTTCGTGTTTATTTTCTCTGTAGAGCTCTTCACAACATCTGCTTTGTACGTCAAGCACCACAGAAAAGACTTCTTGACACTTGTAAAAAATATTTCCCCCTGTTCAAGAGTTACTTTAGATGCTCTTAAAATACATTATTTACGCTGGATGCTGATACTGCGGGAAAACGCTCTCAGCCAGTGCTCCTCCTCTTAACGGGATGTCACTACAGAAGTACTTTGACTTTTCGCATTGTGTAAAAATAGAGGATGATTCAAAATGGCGAGGCGTGCTCTTTAGCTCGGCTACATATGGGAATAGAGGTGGCAGCCTGACAACAGCAATAATTTAATGTAATGAGAACTGGTCTCGTGGCGGACAAGTTGAGTTTGCCAGGACAGGGTTGTGAATATAAAAACACCATAGCATATACACAGGAGTTCAGCAAGTACTCATACTCCTCCATTTACTCCTGTATTATGTTCCAGTCTGATTCTGAAAATGGTCATTTTATTTATCATTATATAATTGTCATTGGCAATTCACCACACACTGTCTTCTAAAACTGTCCTGGATATTGCGATACAGAAATGATTGCAATATATTACTTCAGTTTCTACAGTATATGCTCCATTGAAATAATAAAACACAAATGTTAGCAAGTTTTTTCATCAAATTGTGTCAAAAGAAATATAAAGAAATGCAAAAAAACCACATCAGGAAGATAAGACTAAAATGGAGGTAAACTAGGACAATTATGACTAAAATTTACTTTTTTAAGTTACCATGCTTTTGTTTTGGTTGTGTAGGCATATAAGTCACTGATGTTGTGATATAGTGTCTCTGTATCTCTATGTGACTTTATCAGACAAAAACAATGAAATAGAATTTAAAAAAATAGGTATGAAAACTTTCTGAACCCACTATCTTTGGAGGTTACATTCCAGTCTTCTCCTGATTATCGGGGTCCACAGGTCTGTTGTTGCAGTCGGTTTATTTGCCCGCACACATAGCGTTTGTTTGTTTCGTGTCAGCAGGGCAGCCACCGACTGGAGGTGGACACTGGGCTGGAGGGCGAGTGGTGCAGCCTGATTCCTGTCGGAGGGCCCTGCCAAACCCACACCACCGGACTCAAATGGAACCTGGGTGAGCCCAAACAACTCACACATACAGTGACATTATGCAACCACTGTGAGACTATGACACAGTGAGGATCACAGTCGTACAGTGGCCCCGAATGGACAAGTCACTACAAAACATAATCAAAAACATTTGGAAACGTGTTCACAGTTGTAAACAAACAAAGCCTTATTTCTGGAAAACATGTCAGTAAACATCCAATGTCACATTATAAGACGTGGGGAGTGTGAGTGCTGGTCTCCACCGTGCGATGCTTCAAGGGTGAATCATAGCTACAACAAAGTTTGTTATAGATGATGTTTAAGGCTCCAGACAGCGTGCAGCTCGATAGCAGTGTGAAATTCTATGGAAAAGTGAAGGGAAAGTCCGCTGCATCCCGCTCGTCCCAGTGGCATTGTGTTTTGTTGTTGATTCTCACACGCTCCAAAATATCAGACACTGCCTGATATCTGTCTCAGCTCGTCTTTGGTGGTACAACGGTTCTATTTAAAATTCTTGTTTCTGTTTCACTGTACGACCTACAACCTGCAATGTTGAGCTACGGCTTACGATGATCTTTCGGCGCAGGAGGCCAAAATGACTACTCTCAGCTGGGGGCACTTGCTTCACCAATCGGTGGGGTATTATGAACAAAAATGATCTTTTGTCCCAATTTGGAATAAAATGGAAAGTTGTTACTTGAGGAAGAGAATCTGTTCCAAAACAAAAACAATTAGCCTTATTTTATAAATCAGTATTACATTTAGAGCAAAGCAATCATTTCTATAGTGATTCCCACAGAGAAAACACATGAGAAACCTATTATTAGTTTATTTGGCCTCGACCGTGCACCGTGCATATTAATGAACATGCATGAGATACATACATGTAAACTCTCTGTGCTGGATTGTAGCCATTAGATAATTACCAGCTGTCCTGCATTCACACTCACAAACACACTCATTCATACACCAATGTAAGCAGATATTAGAGCAGGGATCTCCAACCAGTAGCTTGGGAGCTACCGGTAGCACGCCAGCCCTTTCCAAGTAGCTCGCCAAAGGTTTTCTACATTTTTACATACGCTCGATGAGTCACATTTTAGCTGCATTTTTGTTGTTCTGAGCAAAATATCTCCAAATATAGCAAAGTATAAAGTAGAAACTACGGTAATTGTCTTTTATTGAGTTGAATGATCATCTTGGCAGTCCTAGAGGCCGAGTTACACATGTTCCTTTGAAGTATAAGTAGCTCGCTGCCATTTTTGTTACACAAAAGTAGCTCACAAGGTAAAAAAGGTTGGAGAGCCCTGTATTAGAGGTAAGGCAGTCAAAGTGTCTTGCCCAAGGACACAAAGGCAGCATCCACTAATGAGATATTTTGATGGACTGGCACCCTATCATGTTTGAGTTTATTACAGACATTATAGTAATAGTAGCTTTAATGTTTTGGTCAATATTCTTTGCATCATGTCAGACATCCTTATTATGTATAGCCACCCATCCGGTCACATACTGATGCAAAATCCTGTTAATTCAACCCGTCCAGTTGATCTTGATATGTCTTGGATTATTCACTGATATGCAGATACATCCCTTAGGGCTTTGGATAAACATTTCATTTGAGCGAAAACATGTCTTTGAAGTTTTAGCAAAGGTTGGGAGACTTCTCAACTTGTATCACAGAGAAAATTTAAGAACAAGACTTAAAAACAGCTTCCTCCCAGCCTGGTGGATGTTTTCATTTTGCAATTCCCCTGCTAGGCCTTTTTTGGTCTCATAAAGGTATATATTTGAGGCACAACATTACCACTAGCTTGTAAACAGGTCTCTCCATCAAGGAACCTGTGGGGGATCGAGATATTTTAGGCAGCATTTTAACTATTTGTCCTTTAAAGTTGATGAGTTAGAAAAAGTAAGAAGTTTTTGTGAGTTCGGCCAGGACCAATTTACTGCCATTTCTGCCTGGTCTTCACTGTGGGTGTGTCCAGACTTCTGTTTGAAACTCACATGAAGACGAGACGATTCGCAAACGCGGGAGGCATGGAGTGTTGCCCACTGAATGCATATTAAAGAATTTGTTTACGCTTTTCAACTAGAAACTAGCCAAATGTCCCTGATCAAAAGTTCACATACTGTGCACCTCGATCATTTTTCCAAAGAGGCCAATTTTGTCAGAGAGCCCTGTATTTCAGCTGAAGTGAGTTTTTCTTTGCTCCTGAACAGTTTCCCTGGCAGTTGTTGAAGGTCATGTAATCGTTATATCAGGGACATTTGAGTAGTTTCTGTTTCATTATGATTTCAAAAGAGTAAAGTCATTTCTTTGACAATAAATGGCTTTGCACAACCACTAACCATGAGCGGATTTTTGTTTCATCATTCATATTCTATGAAAAATGGCCAAAAGATTAGAAGGGTATGTAACTTTTGAGCTGTATGTGGTAGTTTTGTTTGTTCCATAAATCAACATGAAACATTTGTCACTAAAATACTAAAATAATAGAAGGGTTATTCATGTTGTCATCTGTCATCAACAGCCACTACAGACTTGAACAACCCTTTTCTCCTCCGTAAATTCTAAGTCACAAAACTACTCATAGAGATACAATTTCCTCTAAAAGTTCTTGATTGAGGAGTGATTACCATCCACTTCTCGGCACACTTTCCATATATTAACATCGCACTTTTTGAAACTTGGTGTGAATTCCTCTCCTCGCCCCCCGCGGCGTTGCCCTGCTCCGAGCCTGATGACCAGCTGTGTACTTAATGAGTTGGCTTGGACCGCGGTGGCACCCGGACGAGGGGAAGCCTGGACCTTCTGTCAGCCGGGGTGCATAATGTTGCTGCCTCTTGGTGGGTGTCCACTCTTTGTGTCTCCTATACACTCGAGTGAGCACACTTGTTCTGCCCTTGTTTGAACATATCTATATGCATGTCTCAGAGCGGCGTGTGCGTGTGCCAAACGCTCTTGTGTGGCTCCTGTTTTGATGAGCTCCAGCCTGTTGTATATTTACCCGGCGCACCTGTGAGCCAGCTCCTCTGAATTGCAATAAGAGGGATTTTTTTATGAAAGTCCTATGCAGATTAGGCCGTGATAACAAGACACATAATTAATCGCATGCATATGTAGGAGGCTCGAGGCAATGATTTCCCTGTGGACTTGAGAACAGGGACCGGAATGAGGGACTAACAATTTTGGCATATCAACTTTTTCCGGGTTGAGCCACAAACAAGCGGGCAGCTGTGGGGACAGAGTAATGCCCGCTGTTTACAGTCGTCTCTTAGTCTTGGTGTCGCAGGACTTGGGGAAATTCCAGTTGTTTTTTAGGTACATAGAAGTCAGTCGTTGTTTTATATTCAGTGAACAGTTGACAAAGTAAATTTAGTACTACACTTCAGTATGGTTTTTGAGAATCTGTTTTCCACTGAGAATTCCCTCAATATTTGGCCAAAGATGATGTCAGGTTAGTCATGGCAGTAGCAGAGTAACCAAAGCACTTTTTAAATTATATTTTGAACTTTTACTGTTGCTTGAGTATTTTATTTTTTATTTTGAAGTAACGCTGCACACTCGAGAACTTCAAATTAGTCTGCAGCCGGCTGTTTGAAGCTGCCAAGTTTGTCATCTCGACCGATTGCTTTTCATGTTTCAAAGCTAAAAAGCAGCTTTATTAAGGAAGCAGAAAAGTAGCACAGTTGACACTGGAATAAAATAAATACCAAAACACAACCAACTGTCCCAAAAACAAGCTGCTTTGATGATGTCGTTAATAGAACTTCAAACTTGGTTAATAATTCATCGGACACGAGACCTGCTTAAATTATCAGTGCTCGCACGTCTGATAAGATCTAATTTAACATCCGCCTCTGGAACAATCACATGGACCGATTCTGACGTCTCTGGTTAGAAATGGGAAGGGAGGAGAGACGCCATATCTATTTTTCAAGCTCAATGTTTTTCTTTTTGTTTTTTATTTATAGCAATCTCTCTTTTGAATCGCATTTCATTATTTCACATTGTCTGAAAAGGAGCAGAAGAAGGAAGAAAGGAAGAGCACAAAGAAGAGAAAATCTTATGAAAGGTGCAAGTATAAAAACAGACGGATGGTCTGCAATTTACAAAATAAAGGGAGGGAGGGAGGAAAGACGGGAGGGAAGGATGGAGGGAAGGAAGGAAGGAGGAAAAGAAGGAAGGAATGAGGAAAGGAAGGGAGGAAACGGAAGGAAGGAAGGAAGGAAGGAAGGAAGGAAAAAAGGAAGGAAGGAAGGAAGGAAGGAAGGAAGGAAGGAAGGAAGGGAGGAAAGGAAGAAAGGAAGGGAGGAGGAAAGGAAGGAAGAAAGGAAGGGAGGAGGGAAGGAAGGAAAGGAAGGAGGAAAGGAAGGAAGGAAGGAAGGAAGTAAGGAAAGGTAGGGAGGAGGAAAGGAAGGAAGGGAGGAAAGGAAGGAGGAAAGGAAGGGAGGAGGAAAGGAAGGAAGGAGAGAAGGAGGGATTTTTCATTTTAGGTCCTGTGTTGTTCTGGGGGTCAATCAATGAATCAATACATTTTTGTATTGCCCAATATAACAGGAGTCATCTCAAAGGACGTTACAGACACCAAGAAACAAACTAATCAATATCAAACATCAAACTTGATGTAAATAGTCTGAGAACCACTAATGTCCTACAACAATGAAACAGAAGGATAATAATAATAATTAAAAAATGTATTTATACATTTTCATCATTTGTTTGAGCTGAAGCAACCAATTCACTTTGAGTGCTGTTGCACAACACACCAGACAACTTGAAACTTGCCATCTAAAAGAATTCCAGACTTTTATGTATTTTTTTCAGTGCCATACTAAAGTACCTACCCCGATGCATTCTTTCTGCTGCTACATTGATACATGACCAATAAATAATTTTCAGGCTTGAGTTTCATAACCACTGTTTTAAGATGCAGCAGCCTATATGCTCCCCTCTCATGCCCTTATACCATTAGCCTTCAGCTGCGGAGGATGTGCTTTCTGTTTTTTGTCGCTCCTCCAATCCTAAATCACGTCTGTGCCATTTTCAGCGTGACACTAAGGCCCTTTAAACGTCCATAGAAATATACGCCCTTTCTCTTGTGTTCAGAAACTTTGTGATGAAAAATGTATTATTTCAGCCATTGCAGTCTGGCTCGCCCTGAGGGGACACTGCTCGCTTAGATCATGTTTAAACTTTGCTCTAAAAGAAGAAAATGTTGCCGTGATTCATGTTGTTTTGGTCCGCTGTGTAATGTGAACAGTGGATGAGCTAAATACCCCAGAACCAACAATTGCTTTTTATATCTTGTTTAATAGCTGATACTAGAGATTTTTAAATCAGAGAAAATTATTTGTACAGTAATTAGACAGTGTTGTTGCATAAATATTTCAGCAAATCTTTAATGTGGAAATCAAAGTTCATTACATCTGGTTAGTTAAAAAAAAGTGATAACTCCACAGAACATTTATTTTTCATCTTCACCCTCTCATTTATCCAATAATAATAAATGCATATACAGGAGACTAGGTTATGACTTTAGGTTTAGGTGACGGAATAGTCTTATTAATTTTATGCAAAAAAAGAGTTTGGAGGGTCAGGAATCTGTTTGGACCACGGCTGTCAATTAATTTTGCTTGCTCTCTCTTGCATTAGTCATAATAATAAAGAATCATAATGATCAGGTATAGACTATAGACAAGTCATCTCCAACCAGTAGCTCAGGAGCTACCAGTAGCTTGCTAGCCCTTTCCAAGTAGCTCACCAAAGGCTTTCGACAGTTCTCCACGCACTTGATGAGTCAAATTTTGATGCATTTTTAGATACATTTCAAAAAAAAAAGATAGCTATGCATTTTTTTTGTTCTGAACAAAGCATGTAGGTGAATATAGCAAACCATAAAGCAGAAGCTACTGTAATTTTCTTTCATTGTGTTCAGTTTTCATCTTGGCAGTCGTTTAGGCCTACTTTCACCTGTTTCTTTGAAGCTTAAGTAGCTCATTGCCATTTTTGTTATGCAAAAGTGGCTCACGGGGTAAAAAAGGTTGGAGACCCCTGCTATAAACTATTAAGACTATATGAGGATGTTGATGATGATGGTGATGATGAAAATTGCTGTATTGCAAGAAAAGTCATAAATAAGTAAATAAAAAGAAGGTTGGAACAAAAAAAAAAAGTAATACATTTTTATTATGGGTTTGACATTTTATGCCATGTCGTACTTGCATAATTAAAGCCACACTGTGCAACATTTCACCCAGAAAACATAATAAAATACAAGCATTCATTTCTTCATTCTTCAAGTTTGATCAAATTTTATTACAAAAAAATGTGGCTGATCCTGTGATTATTCACAATATTAAAGCGAAGATGAGAGGCCAGTGGCTCAAGGGAGTATTTGAGGAGTTGTGTGTCTAATAAAGGACTGCAGTGCGGTAATGACACTGAACCAGAGCTCCGTTCTACTAAATAATGAACACACTGCAGTGGAGTAAGTACAATGTAGCAGCGAGCATGTGTCAATAGGCAGAAATCACTGTAAAAGTAGGTTTATTCTAAAAAAAAAATTAAAAGAAAAATGGAGTAGGGGCGGATTACAGCAAATACAATTTAGCACTACAGTAACAGTCTATTGCTATAACCTCAGTGTTCCTGTATACTCCATTCCAAGGTGAGGGCAATCCCCCACTTCACCACTGTGGTAAAGAAAATGTACTTATTGTGCTGCCTTTTGAATGCACAAGGTTTAGGCTGTGACACATACTTCACCTCCTGTCTGAATGCTACTTTTCTCCTCCTTTCACATGGCCCCTGTCTAATAAAGCCACCAACAATCTTTAAAATATGTATAAATAAAAACATACACTGAAAGTATTATATTATATTCATCTTGATACACTTCCTTTAGGACAGTCTAATGAACATTTTGTGTGCGTATGTTATAAAAAACTCTATACTGCTTGACTGCCTGCATTTCAATAGTTCCTTTGGGTGATATTCTGCCACAAAATCATTTCCCTTGAAAAGGCTACATGTCTGTATTGCCCCCTTGGTACTGTGCTTAAACATCATTAGACCAAGCCACCGATAAAAAGACAGCGTTTGGTGCGGGGCACTGTTTTCATTGCACTATTACCAGTAATGGCAAACATTTTGAAGATGCATGACTATTTGTCCTTTCACAACAATACCATATAAGTACTTCTCTATATTTTACCTCACTTTATCTACAAAATACTTCCAGTCCAATATAGTTTTACTTAAACTCGCAAATTTGAAGTATAACAGTGCAAGACTCTCAAAGACCATTGAAATTCCTCTAGTTTGTGGAGACGATTTAAATGGAAGGGTAATCCAGAATTGATTACAAAATGTGGCAATAAATGACAGATTCTTACATATTTTCCGTGGCCATTTTCTCCCATATATCCCCAAGTGCAAACTGTGCTGCTGATATGCTCCATTATGCAAAGCCGGGCCGCGTTCTTTGCACCACTGATTGGCCGTGCTCTGGCACACGGACTCGGCGGACGCAGTTGGCTGGACTCTGATTGTTGATTGGTATTGCCTAAAGTAAAACTGTAGAACCCGCTGCCAATTTATGTGACTAAAGCAGTCCTCACCTCTGTTCTCTCTATTCTCTTTCTTATTTCAGGGCCACAGCGGCTGTGTGTCCCGTTGCCTTTGCACACACATACGTGACATTGCCGCCCGTGGCAAATAACCAGTCTGAAATAATGTGGTATAAGGGCGTGTAATTGAATCTCTCCAATCAAACTATGGAAAGGCTTTGCTAACCTGCAATCATACTTATGTCTATTTGTGAACTTATTTACATTGGTTATACTGTTCGGTGATAATATTCTCACAGCAAGACGCCAAAACCATTATAAAACCACACTCTCGTAAATAAGTCATATCTGAGTTGAATACTGTATTTTGTATTGTTGGTTTTATTGGCTCATATGGTGAAGACATCTGGTGTTATTTTAAAAACCTGCCCATCTTAAAATAGATTTATGAATTAACTTTTTGACATATTTGCTGCCTCAGTCTGTTTGAAAACTTGGTACTTGCAATCACTTTTATTCCATATTTCTTTGCATAACACACATAAGAACATTTTTATTGTATTTTATTGAAATTGGTTGCAGATTAGGGGAGGGGGGTCGGGTGTCTATAAGATGGAAGGACTTCATGGTTATTATTATTATATTATTTAGTGAGTTCTGCTATACTTACTGGCCATACTTTTTCAGATGCGCAAAGTTTCTTCAGAGGTTTCATATTCTCTAGCGTGTGCTCATGTTTTCCTTCAGAGACAATAAAGTATGCCTTAGCTTGCCTCCATCTAAGTACTCCTGACCAATGACCAATGATCCTGAGAGGTCAGGGGTGCCCAAATGTGGCCCTCAAACCAATTCTGATGGCCCACAAGCTTCTTTTTTAACCTTAGAACACCATTGCTGAGTGGTTTTCACCCGAGCAAATAAATGTATGTGATTTTCATTAAGGTGGCCACACACTAGAGGATTTTTAGCCAGATTTTTAGTCTTAGGAGGCGTGGCTCAATAAAAACTTTCTCTCATGGCATGGTCTGTGGTGGGACTCCTCATGTGTGTGTATGTGTGTCCTCATGTCTGTCCTTAAGTGTGTTTTGTCTTTGCACAGATCTGTAGTCTCAAAAGATTAAAAATCCTCTAGTGTGTGGCCACCTTTATGCTGCATTTATCAGCATGTCAGAGTGTCATGGGTCTCTGGGTGGCTTCACAGGCACATGTTTGGGTGATTTTCACCCAGCAATAGTGATAGAAGTTAAAGTAGGTTTCGGGTGGATTCTACAGGACACTGAGCCTTCACCAGGGAAGTCTCAAATATCCCAGGAATGGGTGGACCAAAAACCAAGTTTCCATCTTCATTATTTATTTATTTTTAGGATTTTTTTGTTCCCAAATTCCTAATTTTTCAGTAATTTTGGAGCATTTTTATATGGTCCCCTTATGATGCTTTTCTTTCATTTTGTTAGACATTTTGTTAGACGTGACACAATAAAAGAACACTACTCAAATTTGTCATGTTTTGATATATTTTTTGATGACAAGTACTTTTTATTGGGTGTATTATCTCAGGTAAAAATGATCCGGCGTTAGTGATGGTGTTTTGAATTTGAGTGATAGTTAATTGGAACACATAGACAGAGATCCTGCTTTTTAACAATTCTACACCATTAACACCACAAAAACTAACATTTTAGACGGAGACAAGCTTAATTTCGGTTCCAGGCTAAATACAGGTGTGGGGAAAGGTTTAAACCTCTATTAAATTAAACCAGTTGAATGTTTGACTGCACTGACCACCGATCTATGGCCCTCCATGCCGTATACACTTCTATATGCGGCCCTCATTGAAAAATGTTTGGACACCCCTGATCTAAGACTTTGATTCTGAACATATATTCTCAAAATGTCCACAGCGCCTCTTCTTCCTCCATAAGCTCCGTAAACTTCAGGTTGATCCATCCATTCTCTGCTTTCTATAAATGTTTTATTGAATCCATCGTCACATTGACCATCACCGCCTGGTTTGGTTCACTCACTCTCACTCACCGCAACACGCTCCACAAAATCATCAAAATCAGCAGCTAAATTATAGGCCAAGAGCAACAGTCACTCCTCTCCATCTACAACAGCACAGTCCTGAGATCCCAGCTGCCAGATCTCCACCGACGCCTCACACGACCTGCACTCTCACTACGCCCTGTTACCATCAGGACGCAGGTTTAGGTCCCTCTCACTGA
>OMNZ01085544.1:0-14680 GCA_900303255.1 Lesueurigobius sanzi
GTTTGATGGTTTCCGAGCATGGACCGCCCGCTTTAAATCACACCACAAATTTTCAATAATAATTTTCAACAATATTCTGGGGACTGAGATGGCCATTCCAGAACGTTGTACTTGTTCCTCTGGATGAATGCCTTAGTAGATTTTGAGCAGTGTTTAGGGTCGTTGCCTGTCTTGAAAGATCCAGCCCCGGCGCAACTTCAACGTTGTCACTGATTCCTGGACATTGTTCTCCAGAATCTGCTGATATTGAGTGGAATCCATGCGCCCCTCAACTTTAACAAGATTCCCAGTCCCTGCACTGGGAATCTTGATGGAGGTCAAGGGTCACCGACGTTACCAAACCAATTTTGAGTTCCAATAATTAGTGCTAAAGGTATTAAAATCAATAAAATGCAAGGGTGCCTACATTTATGCACATGCCTATTTTTGTTTAAATAATTCTTGCACACTTTCTGTAAATCATATAAACTTTATTTCACTTCTCAAATATCACTGTGTTTGTCTCCTATATGATATATTTAACTGGATTTTTTTATCCAAACAACCAATGATTTATAAAGGAAAATCAGGAAAATTTACAGGGGTGCCCAAACTTTTTCATACCACTGTATGTAGTAACAATAATAATAATAAAAATACAGGAAATAGAAATTCAAGCATGTCATAGTTGCGACCCCCCCTCAACAATAAACAAAACAAAAACAATAAATAGATTTTTTGTTTGGTGATACATGTTGTAATATGTATAAGATATTGTGTTTCAAGGCATGTATTGCACATGCTATAACTCCAAGCCATAGTCCAGATGCTGCACTGTGATGACCCTAAAAGAAGAAGCCATAAGGAAGGATAAAATGATAGTGTAGGTAGCAGATGCTCTCCTCCACACAGCAGAGGGGATGTCCCTTTATGGGATTGTACCTATAGCTACCAGACCATTCTGTTTCTGCACCGGCCCATATCAAAACCTCCTTAGTTCTAAAAACATGACTTGATATTCACTTTATGCTTTGAAAGTACTCATTTAGAAAGTCTTTATACAAAGCCATGCACATTTGCAATTCAAATGCCTCAACAAAACTTCCTCATCTGCTCTGAGATGTGAGTCTATTCTCTCAGGCAACATGGAAATTTATAAGAGGCAAGCCTTCTTTCCATTTTAGTCCACAAGTTCATCAAGTCAAAATGGCATCTGCTTCCTCAATGACCTGTAATTACAACTGCTAATATCACACCTATGCACACTCTGAAGCAACAGCTGCCACAGTCCCATGTGCGCCTCCATGCTAACTTTAAACCAATGCTATGGAGTGCTTCAGTATAAATAGACAGTTTTCTTTCTTGTTTTTTTTTGAGCAGTGGACCAACTTTTAATAGGTCAAAGAGTTCCTCACCCACCCGGCCCTTGAGCACAATGAGCAGTTCTTGTCCCGTGGGCTTGGTAGGTCACTGCACAAACTTCAAGTACAGTGAATATAAGAACAAACAAGAAAGCACCTTACAATAGTGCTCTGCTGAAGCCCGACCCTTCCTACAGATCAATACGGCCTCAAAACGGAGCAAGCCTACGTCCATAACAAAACAATAAAACAAAGTCTTAATAAATTAGAGTACGTGGACCTTTCTTGATTTTAGAATGGCCAGCACTTTTATAAATAACTAATTCACTTCTTCACAGGGCCAAGGTTGGTGGCTGCATCCCACAAGATTGATGTTTGATGCAGTTTGGCAGAATTTGCCAATAGGTAGTGAGTAATCTTCAACACCGGTGCACTGGTATGTGTCATAGCCCACTTTGCAATCTTGCAGGATCCAGGCAGTCACCAGCCATGACCCAAGGGTATCGCTTCTTCATGAAACAGCCAAGAAATGTCCAGTTGCATTGGTTTATTGGACATTGTGTATGTATCTTCTTGAATGTTTGAGAATTTCTATTCACCAGGCCTGCTGACAGACGTTTTGGGGCCTGGGGTAAGAAGGCTGACAGGGGCCCCAAAAGCAGATGTAGGGAAAGGGCATATTGGTTTGCAAATGTGAGGCAAATGTTAATTCTAAACAAAACAAAAGACAGCCTTTGTCCTCGCTTGCAGAAAAGCAAACAAACAGATACCTAGACTGTTGCTCTAAGTGCTGCCTTAGGCCTCATGTTGATGAATTATCCTGCGTCTCACAAACACTGTTATGGATGCGCTGGCACTCACATGGTACGGGTTCTCGGGGTTGAACGCTGACCCGGCAGACTGTGGCCCATTGTCTTCCCGCTCCGCTTCGGCCCCGGGGGCTTCCTCCTCGGAGCCCCTCTCTTCTTTCGCAGCTGGCCTGGACCGGCGCGTGTTAAACTGCTGCCCGGCTCTCCCCGCCGCCTCCCTCCGGTGCCGCCGCGCTCCATCTGTCAAAGCAACCACGAGAGGCACGGGCTATTGGGTCAACATCCACGAGACGCAGCGCACGTCCTCCCGGCGCTAGCCTTACATAGCGGGCACTGTCTCTGAGGCCTCCTGAATTATTCAATTAGCAGCAGTGATACTCGCCGGCGCTCCTGCATATTTCACCCTCATTCTTTTTTAACACAAGTGGCACGCTTTTGACTCTATAAATGTGACGCATGTTCAAGATGCTCCGGCGGAGTTCAGGGCGAGGTTTGGCGGTGCACACAGCTATCAGAGCGGGTTCAGAGCATGTCTGCGTCTGTGTTGTTACTTTAAAAGCGTTGCTTATGTGCCTTGAAATATAGAGGTAATAACGCAGTTTCTATGAATAATACAACAACTTGCAACAACTTCTCCTATTCAAACTTCCAGCAATGCTTCTTATACTACAATAACGATGACAACTACGGCTGCTGTGAGATATAAAACTGGTTCTTTATACTATACATGAGGCCTATTGCTTGTCTTTGATTTGTCTTATGGCTTAAATATATAAAATTTACTTGCAGTCAGTTCCATGTGGCTCTCCATATGCAGGATTTGGTTTATTATCTTCCATTTCAGTCATTTTTCTCCCATGCTCCTACACTTCCGATAGATTGATCTCTTTGTTAGGGGTCTCATGGCCTCATGATGGACTCTACTGTATGTATTTTAGGAAACGGATGCACCCTGAGAAAATGGGGACAACTTCATACAGCCTGGGACCATCTTGGTTGGTACTATACGACTACATGTCTGTGTATAGAGACATGGATAGTTGGAGGAAACGGAGTCTTATTTGTACAGCGCTTTCATATAACGCAAGTCGTCCAAAGCGCCAGGCAATGTGGGTGAAGTGTCTTGCCCAAGGACACAATGGCAGTGTGCAATTGCGGGAGCCGGGATTCTAACCCCCGACCTTCTACCATCTGAGTCACTGTTGCCCAATTTCAATAAACTCTAAAAAAAAAAAAAAACTCTTACTCTTCTATTTAAGGGGAGACACTGCGGGTTAAACTTTTCAGGTGTTGGTCCAGTTTTCTCTCTTAACATGAATACTTTCACCTGGAAGCAAATAAATGACCTAATCTTTACAATAAGGAGTGTAATTATTATACGGAGCCATAGAACTATATACAGAACATAGAACTATACTAAATTGTAACTTCAATGACCATTTTCTCACATTGTGGCGACAACATCTCGCATTTAGTTGCACATACAGACACCAAACTTTCTAGTCTTGTACCTAAATAATATTGTAATGGTTTGATCAGGGGGATTTTCCAATATTTAATTCTAAGCCTGATTGAGTTTTGCGCCCTTGAAATCAGATTTTTTTTCATAGATTTATTCACTAATAAATATTGTATTCAAAAACTAAACATGAAATCTAAAATCCCCCCTCAACAAATCTTTGTAACTAATACTAGTAGGCAATGTTGGCCATTTTTGTGCTTAAAATACCTATTTTTTCCATGAAAACATTGAAGAAAAAGGCAGGAGACTTTGCACATAACTAAAGATGGGTGCGTAGGATGGAGGTAGAACCCAAACATTAAAGCATAAAGGAAATCCTGCACACCACTGATCCTTGCTATAAATCTGTCTGGTGGAAACGAACGGACAAAAGGGTCCATGGTGTGCACAGTTTTCTTTCTGTTTTACTTTATGAAAACGTAAAATAACATCAGTAATATACAGCAAAAGTTTCAAATTCATACCACTCAATCTATTTTCCCCCCCTATTCCCTTGCAGTGTCTCGCCTTAACTGGCTCTCATCCATATCTTCTGCTCTCTATATAAATAGCCTGCTGCAGACGTGATGAAGGGAAGAAGAAGTGAACCTTGTGGATCGGCCGGTTGGAGCCAATAGACGGGCAGATCTTTGCAGAGGCTGATAATCTTTTTGCCCAGAACCTTGGTGTCCTTCAGCGGCTCATCCACCACCACCCATGTCATGATGTCCTCCTCCGATCTCACTGGTAGAATCTCGTCTCTCTGTGTGGCGCCAAAGCACAGAGCTTTCCTTGAAATGCTCAAAAGAGACACAAAATAGCAACAATGCGCGTGTGTTTGTGTGTGTGAATAAATACCGGGTCAGGCGTCAGTAGCTCTCTGTTCTCAGTTTCCACGTCTGGCAGGTTGTCTTTGATTTGGGATTTTATATAGCACTTGTCTCCACCAAAGAAGCGGATCCCGGTTATTCCCTGTTCCAAATCACAGAGATGCCATGTTTACACTCAGGGCTGTGCGACTTTGCTCAGCGCACACAAAGTCTCGTCAAGCGGAGAAGAAGGAGAAAAAAAAAAGAAAAAAAAATAGCGGGAACAAGGACAAACACACTCACGCTTTGAAAGTCATGGATCTCCAACGCCTCAGCCCCTTCTCCCGTTTTAAACCTCTCTAGGTTATTGTCAGAATCAATTTCGGCCGATGCCTCCCTCAGCTCCCCGTTGATGTTCATACTGTAGCGCACATTGTAAACCTGTGGATGTTTAAAGGGAGGTGCGGATACGACTGGTTACTTTTAAGAACATCATTCATGAGACAGAAGACAGCAACTAACAATAACAAGCTCTTGCAAATGCAGGCTCATTAGACTCAAATAAAAAAAATACTTAAAATGCCTCTTGTGGTTTGGCTGTAATGCAATTGGTATGGTGAAATTAAGCAGGCGTTTACACACTGTAACTTTAGTGATTATGGTAATCCATATAATTATGATCATTAATCAGACGCGGCTGCAATTAACATACACTGTATCTCATGTGGGGATCTGCATGTAATATCCTTCATTACAGATAGAGCTTACGGTTCTGTCGGTGACCTTCCAGAAGAACAAAGCGCCCACAGATGCACATAACAATAAAACAGCCGTGAGGACAAGAGCCAGGGCACCAAACCTCAGGAGAGGGCTGAGCGAGCCAGAGGGCCGACTCAGGCTGGACATGTAGACCTTTAAGAGAAAGCAAATATACATTACTGACGACTAAGGTGCAGGGCTAGAGGCTCCTTCCTTTAGGCTTCTAAACATGTCCTAATGGCTAAAGAATCCCCTGTGGAAAAGGCTGAGAAAACAAATGGTATAGCAAAATGTGAATACACATAATAGAAATGATAGTGAAGTGGGCAGACCACAGGAAGGCCTTTCTGTTCAAGGGCAAATGTTCTTTCAGCCAGTAATGATTTATTTAATTTGGCTTCTTTGCAGTCTTTCTCAAAAAGTATAATATAGAATCCTCATATTTAGATTTACAGTGGTCAAAACGTTAGCCATTTTTCATAGAATGCGAATGATAACACAAATGTATTTTTTTCCACTCATTGTTAGTGGAAGTGCGAAGCCATTTATCATCAAAGAACTTTTGAAATCATAATGAAACAGAAACTACTCAAATGTCCCTGATCTAATGTTTACATGACCTTCAACAACTGCCAGGAAAATTGTTAAGGAGAAAAGCAAAACTCACTTCAGCTGAAATACAGGACTCTCTGACAAAAATGATGTTTGTTTCAAGATGCACAATATGTAAACTTTTGATCAGGGACATTTCGCTAGTTTCTAGTTGAAAAGCGTAAACAAACAGGGTTTTTTTTTTGACAATAAATGGCTTCTTTCAACCACTAACCATGAGTGAAATAAAGGTTTTTCATATTTTATGAAATGATTTTGTCCACAACTGTCTTATAGAATCCATATTGTATTCAAGTAGGTAATTGATAAAAAGAGCATTTATAATAACATAATAATAACATACTGATACTAATTTCAAATAATTGATTATGATATTAGTTGATGAACATTTTTTGTGAAGGCTCCAGGAAATCTTCATTGTATTGAGGCTTGAATCGTCGACTGGACTGGGTGGATTGAGGTGAGGAAGCGAAATGTCCTCAACTCAATCAATCACTAATAATGACCTAAATGTGACCTCTTGGTGAATACAGCCATTATGGGCAGGATGTAGGGATCTGCTCAGTTTTTACCGCACAAACTAATTTGCTGTGTCTTTTAAACCTCATCTAACTTCAACCTTGTGAGTGAAAAGTTTGTGCAATAGTCAGATAATTGACATCTTGTCCACAGGTCGCTAAAACGCTGAAATAATGCCAAATGCACTTGTAAATAAATCATGTTACTTACTGGAATGGGATGTTGAAAACAGTTCACTTTGTCTGCAGGCTCTCTCATGATGGCTAGTGCAATTCCACCGCTCACTCTGATGCTTCTGTCAGATCCAGGTTAAGCTCAGAGGCCTCTAGGCACTGATGTGAGAATGACGTACAGTTGATGCAACGCATTCTTCATCTAAACGTTACCTGTGGCGTTTCAATGGGAATTAATGGGTGGCTGAAGCAAGATGACCATCCTCCTGGTAAGTGCATTAGAAGTGGGGAGAGGGAGACTGTTGCCTTGTCAACCAAACCCATCCATCAGGAAAGAGGTGAAACACCCATCCACAAACCCCAACCATAATCATCACCTTTTAATGCATGTCAAAATGTGCTCGCTTATAAGGGTTATCCAGGTTTTAAGGAGATTTTTTGAGATTTTTTCAAAATATATATTTTTTTTGAGATTTTTTTAGTCTCAATGTAGGGGAGAGCGAGGTAAGTTGAGCATAGGGGTAAGTTGAGCCTCTTTCATTACTCTGCTGTACAAGAGATTCCAGCTAAGACAAAGATGCACATGCTCTGAAGAAGAATTTCAGCTTCAAAAGAGGTAACTTCTTTCAATTTATTTCAACCTTCAATGTATCAATTCCATAATGTTTTTTTGTGATCCATGAACAGCATGAGATAGTGGATATATGGGGCTGTTATCTTGAAAACCTTCATGTCCTGAACGTATGTGTAATGGATTGATTTATTTCAATCATTTGATGCACAAACAAAATTACAGCTACAAAACAACATCACATACTTTACATAATTTCGACCGAAAAGGCGTAGGCTGAAGCATAAGCTCATGTTGCCTGCCTTTGCAACACAAAAACATGTGCCTTTGTTACCATTGTGCCTTTCTCATTGAAAGTACAAAGAAAGGATTTTAAGCAGTTCATCCATTAAGGATTATAACTGGCACTTAGCCATTGCAAGTTGAAAGTGTTTGGGGTAAGTTGAGTCAATTTGGAATGTATATTTGCTCGCTTAAAAAAGACGCTTTAAGTGACTACTATTTCTGTTAATAGTATAGATATAGTTCACAAATTTCACCTTAATATTTGGTCCTTTCGCATAGAGTAGTTATAAATCCCAAGCAAAAGATATCTTAGTTAAATCAGGTTAATTTAATCAAAATATGGCTCAACTTACCCTGCTCTCCCCTATTACAAATTGAATTGTGTACAATGGACCAATGTAGAATACACACACACACAAAAAAAAAAATGATCAGAACTTTGACCAATGAGAGGAATCAATTTACCCATTCACACCTTTTTCTCTTCTTTTTCTCAGCAACCGATATGAGCGCGTGCACATGAACTGAGCAGGGGCTTACAGGTCCAATCGGGAGAAAGGGGAGGGATCTAGATCTAGTTTCATCATAATGAAACAGAAACTACTCAAATGTCCCTGATCTAACGTTTACATGACCTTCAACAACTGCCAGGAAAATTTCTCAGGAGCGAAGAAAAACTCTCTTCAGCTGAAATACAGGACTCTCTGAAAAAGTTCATGTTTTTTTCAAGATGCACAATGTGTGGTTTACACGTTGTGCATTGATCAGGGACATTTGAACCTAACGTTTGGCCATAAAGTCAGTAACATTTCTGTGGAGAAGAGCTGGTTACTCTTAGTTCAGGTTTGAGGGGAGGCAAGCCCCCTAGTAAAGCTTTATGCTTTTAATCGACTTGAAATGCATGACTTTAAAACATATGCGGGTATTTTCTGATGATTTCAATAAAACTCAAATGCACTGTAATCATATATGCAGGACTATTGTGGTGTTGAGGGCTAAGCATTTCAGGAATTCAGGGAGTTTTAAAGTTTCATCTTGTTACAAAATTGAGCATGTTTTCAACAACAAGCATCAGCAAAAATCCAATTCATTATTCAATATATAGTAAGGATATAAAAAGGCCGAAGAGAGGGATACATAATTTATTGAGGTATCCAGTGGTGAGATTGCAGATTACTACTTCAGCCTGGCATTCGCTCTGGTCGATAAACCAGAGAGAGATGGGTCTTATTATTGCCTGGCTAGATTTAACCTTTCACCCCCCTGAAGGACATTGATGGGATAAAGTCTCGCCAGAACCTCACCTCGACCATGGGAGTATGTGAAGATAGCATTAGGGAAAGGCTCTGGTTTAAATTCTTTGTAAAAGGCTTTGACTTTTGGGAGGACATCGGCTGCTGATTGGAGCGAGCGCAAAACGTAGCTGAACAACAGAAACAAAAAAACAATTTAGTTCTTTAAAATGTTAATCATGCTTGTAAGTCTTATGGTTTTCTGTTGTCGCTAAGTTTTTAGTATCAGTGTTTCCCATTAGTACAGGAGACTAAGGTAGTCTAATTCTGTCCCCCTTGATCTAAAACTAAAATGCTGAAAACACTGGCATGAGAAAATATACTGACATATGTTGTTTCTTTAATTATCATATACATATACAAATCTACTATACTAATCAAAAATGAGTGTTTAAAGGTATAATGTAGGCAACACGTTACATTTTACTTCAAAAGTTCCATTCATGTTCACAGATGGAAAACCCACCGGCACACGGCATACAATTAGTCTGAAACTCCTGTGGATCTGAGCCTGGGCGTTTCAGTTGGAGCCTTTCAAGATAGATTTTATGTAAGACTGAAAATTCAGATCCTATGACCAGCCAGCTTGTAATACAAGGCTATGGTCCCAGTACCAAGTCGAGAAATGAGACCCGTGCTGCGGAAAATTCCAGGCTGTATTTCACAATGCCACAACAAGCACCATACTGTTTTAAAGTTTAAAACAGTATAGTTTAAAACTTAGACCATACCAAACACGGTCCTCATAATCAGCTAGACACAGACAATAAATAAAACAACAAAGCATTTGAGACAGGAAACTATGAGACAATAACTTATGTTTGGCTGGTGATGTTCTGCTACTAACAAAGAGGCGCAGCTTACAGGAAAGATGGACTTTAAAAAAATAAACGTACAGGGTGTCCATAAAGTCTCTTTACAATAAAAAAAATGTATTACAAAGACAGTTGATAAAATATCTTAACCAGATTTGTTCTATTGTAATCCGTGTTGGTGATCACGTTGAAATTGTGAATTCAAAAGTGAATGTTTGGTGTGGATTCATGTGCAATCGAATAATTGGTCAATTTTTCTTCCACGAGGCATCAATTACTGCAAATGTTTACTTTGACCTTTTGCCAGCAAGATGGTGGACCACCACATTGGGGACTGCATGTTCGTCAGTTCCTCAATCAAACATTTCCAGATCGGTGGATTGAAAGGGACGCTCACCACCAATAAAGATATTGTGTATCAAATAAAGATACAGGACATTACTGACTTGAAGCAAAAGACTTTTGATGCCATTTCCACCGTTGATGAGGCTCTCAAACACCCACCGTCTTGATGTGCTTCGTGCCCATATAGAGGTGTATTAAACTGGCGGCGCCCATATAGGGGGGGGGGGTCTTATTTGTATAGCGCTTTTCATATAACACATGTCACACCCACATGTCACACATGAAAGGGAGGGGGGTTCACAGTTTTCCCTGGAGTAGACTGACAGAAGCTGTTCACATCTGTGCCAGCGGTCCCTCCGACCATCACCAACCACTAACACATACAGTCGGCATAGCCCAAGGACACGACAGTCTGCACCTGCAGGAGCTGGGATTCGAACCCCCGACCTACCGATCATGAGACAACTCGCTCTACCATCTGCGCCACTGTCGAGGTGTATTAAACAAACGGTGCCCATATATAGAACAATAGAACAAACGGTTAAGATCTTCTCAACTGCCTCCGTAATACATTTTTATAATTGTAAAGAGACTCTATTGACACTCAGGCAGTAAATGCTAACAGTGTGGGAACTAATGGGGAAGGGCATGACAATCAGTACAATCTTGCATGAGGCCTATTCACTTTATTACTGAGGACAGGTGAATTTCTTGACTTTTTTGGACAATGGACAATTGCACCAATTAACCATGAATAGCTTTTAAATCCCATCTCCTTACTCTCCTACGCAACAAGCTGCCCAATTCCTCATCCAGCTTTGTTTACATCAGAACAGAAAGTAAGAAAACTTCCAGCTTCTTTCCACAGCTTTAAAAGTCACTTTTGCTTAGACAAACAAATACAAAATGTGTTATTTAAATGCAATTACGTGGCGCTGTTTGTCTTACTGTTTTGACAGAGCTCCATTTTGTTCAGCTGTACGCTTCTGAGTTTTACACTGTGAGCCTGTATTATTTATGAAGCAGATTCCAGTGTCATGTTGACTTTTTCAGATGTTTTATCAAGTGGCTTGTTTTGAAGAAGCAGCATTGTGCTTCTTGACATTTTACTGAAGTGTTATATGGAGTTTGCTGCACTTTTATCTTGTTTAGTTACTGTAAAATATCCTCAAGCTGTGCTGTGTACAGAAAAGGAACTCTCTGTGGTAGAAAGCAATATTGGGAGAACGTATAATAGTAGTAGTAGTAGGAGTATTAGTAAGGCAGAAATGCAAGTGCCCAAAAATCCTAAATGTGATGGAGAAGGAAATGGAAGATTTGACAATTCAGAAGGTCTATATTATATATTCAGAAGATATTACAATGGAAACCTAAAGGAAAGAAACTGGAAGGTGGACAACGGAAGCAATTAATGGATGAAACAAATCGAGGAAGACGCCAAAGGCTGAAACATCTGCAAAAAGAATGAGAAAAGAAGACTGGATCACATATCTTGAAGCACTGTAGGCATAGTCCTAAGCCCTAGTGAGTTTTCTTTAGTAGGTGAGGCCATTCTAACATATTTAGGCCGAGTCCTGCAGTACCTGGTTATTGCTCCTCGTTGGGGTCACTCCCCTCCTTCTAGGTTTATGCTTTAAGCTCACACCTGTGGCCCACCACCTGAACAGGCCCGGGGTAAGTGAGGTGGGATTCTCTGACAAACAACATCCTGCCAGAGTCAACCAGCTTTTTTCTCCCTGGGATCCTCTGGGCTAGGATCTCAAAAAGTAGTAGTAGTAGTAGTAGCAGCAAGCCGTCTCCGTCTCCCAGTAATTTAGATAAAGTTCCACTTTTTCAACGGTGCCAAGTTAATTTTTACATACAGTAGTTTAGCATATTCTTTACACTTATTCCCATTGTGTATTGCATTGCAAATTTAAGAAAAAAAATCATCACCCAACAACTTGCAAAACAGATTCATTAAGAGAGGTTTTTACTAAACTTAGGTTCAGAACAACAATAAAGGAAAGATGTATTTCAGTCAAAGGCGTCAGTTTATGGAAGAGTGAAATTAAAAGTCCAGTTATGTGTTTAAAAAGAATGTAAAACTTTCAATGTTACAAAAATATAGCTCTGCAGATTGGCAGATGGACTTTTGTTTCACGTTATTATAATGTCTTAAATTGGTAAGACGGCAGTGTTGGAGGCTTAATCGAAATGGAAATGTTTATTATTTTGTGTTGATAAGGGGCAGACATTTTTTACCTCTTTTCATTCATATGTGATAACTGCCTTTTTAATGAATGAAATAAACAATAAAATGAAAAAAAAATAAAAACTCTATCTTCATCTAATGTAATAAGTTTTCATTTCTGACATCTGTCCCTCCATGTCCCACCACAACACACTTTTGATCACCATATAGTAGTCAGAGTAGACACAGGGGTGTCCAAACCTTTTTCATTTGTTTCAAATAGTGTATATGGCATGGAGGGCCACAGATCGGTGGCCAGTGCAGTCAAACATTCAATTGTGTTCATTTAGGAGGTTTAACCCTTTCCACAACCTTCATGTAAGCTTTGTCTCACAGTAAAATTCTAGTTTTTGGGGTTTTAATTGTGTAGAGTTGTTGATCTCTGTATAAACTCTGGCAACGTGTGCCAATTCAACAAGAAGCTTGTGGGCCACCCAAGATTGGTCTGAGGGCTGCCTTTTGGCCCCCCAGGCTGGACTTTGGGCAACCCTGTAAAGATTAATATTTGGAGTAGTTGTAGCAGTGGTGAGGATATTAGTACACCACCGAAAAGCTGGTTGGTACAGGCTAGAATTTTAGTAACAATAACATTGTGAGTGACAGTTAAACCTAATGGAGCTGCACTATCCCACACACTTCCAAAACTACTACTGGTATGAGACGTAAAAATTCCATTATTTTCCCTATAGAACAGGGCAGACATTCAGTAGATAATAAAAGATAATAAACAATATTTTTTAAGTATGGCAACGTTATTTTTTAGAACTTTTCAATTTGTGAAGATCAAAGACACGCATATCCGACTCTTAGAGTGTGCGCCGGATCAAAAATAGATCAGAAAAGCAGGAAAAAAGTCTGCACAACTCAGTATAGCTCCCAAGAATTAACTTTATTACTTACACTTTTCAATTTATAAAGTCCCAGAAGTAAATGTATAAAGGCACGTTTAGAGGTGAATGTAGAGCTGTAATGATTATATAGAAGTGGTAGTAAATGAACTTTGCACTTCTAGGTTTCCTTCCCTTCAGCTCAGGCACGAGAGAAATATATCACAATAACAGCATTTCTACTCAAGCTCCATTTACCCTTTTCCTTGTCTGAATGTGTTACTATCCGTGAAGATTTAAGTTGACGCCAAATGTTCCAAAGAGCATTCTCTTTCCGTACTTGTGAGTTTTATGATTTGGCAACATGAGGATCTGGCCAAGGTTACTTGCTTCTTATCGTAACTTTTTAAAGAAGAAAACTCATAGTAGAAATAAAATGGATTCAAATGCGACATGCTGCTGTTGCTTGGAAACCGATTGAAGCACATTTTTTGAGGATAATTGCTACGCCGCAGTGCAATCAGAAAGGTGAGGAGATTCTTTGACCAGTGTTAACAACATTGTGTACCATGAAAAGAATGTGATATTGGCTTATGCCTGCTGTCAATTTTGCAGTGAATGAAAAATAGTCGGTTTTATTTCTTGCGGATTAAGAGGATTTGCAGATGCATTCAGTCGGTTAAATTAGGTTATTGTGTAGGACAATAGGGGGTTAACAAGAGGCTTGGACACCCACACATTTAGTGATCAGGGAAACATCAAAACAAGCTTGCACTGTCGCTCGCTTTGGAGTCATTTCTGCGGTTTGGGACAAGTTTACTCAAATATTCCTTACAATGAGGTGTCAGTAACGCAATAGTCTGTAGACTCGAAATGAATAATGGCTTACACTTGTATTGTGCTTTTCAAGCCTGATTTACCAAGTTTCTCAAAGCCCGACACTGTCCACACTATTCATTCACGCCATACTCAGCGGTGATGGAAGCGAGGCTGCCTTTCTGCGCCATCGACCACCACAAACCAGCCACTCTCTCGCTCTCATTCACTCTGACCTATTGTACATGTTTTTGGATTTTAAAGGAACAGGCCACCGTTTTTACATACTGAGATATGTTCTTACCTGAGCTTAGACGAGTTGATGCGTACCTGTCCTGGTTTGTGCGCTCAGTCACGCACAAAGACCAAAGATGTTGTTAGCATTAGCCTCTCCCAGCGTATTCCTATGGGACAGACGGGGGTGAAGTTAGAAACCACCAAACTCTCCCACATTTTCCCTATTTAAATACAGTTATGTGAGTAGTTATACGATCCAAGTATAGTTACACAAAATGAAACATATCGATTTTCTAAGCGGATAAAATGTGGTACATCGGAGTGCTCCTAAGGTGTTATTACGCCTTACAATATAGTACCACTTTTTATCAGCTTAGAAAATTGACATGTTCAATTTTGTGCAACTATACTTGGATCGTGTAACTACTCACATACTCACGTACTACTCACGAATATTATTCATATTTAAATAGGGAAAATGTGGAAGAGCTTGGTGGCTTCTAACTTCACCCCTGTTTGGTCCCATAGGAATATGCTGGGAGAGGCTAATGCTAACAACATCTTTGGACTTTGTGCGTGACTGAGGGCACGCACAAAGACCAGACAGGTACGCATCAACTCGTCTAAGCTCAGGTAAGAACATATCTCAGTATGGAAAAACGGTGGCCTGTTTAAGTGGCCTTTAAGTCATTTGTCAGTGAATCAAAATGTTGTAGGTACTAACCCAACCTGAGCAC
>OMNZ01085554.1:0-10399 GCA_900303255.1 Lesueurigobius sanzi
TCCCTCTCTCTCTCTCTCTCTCTCTCTCTCTCTCTCTCTCTCTCTCTCTCTCTCTCTCTCTCTCTCTCTCTCTCTCTCTCTCTCGCGTGCACCAGAGAAGAGCACACCAAATGCGTGAGTTGCTAACCACGTACCCAAACCACAGAAGCACTGGCTTTAGTCTAAACTGAATAGTGAGACTATAGCAGACTCTGCTCATCTCTCCCCCCCCACCCCTCTAAACCCCGCGGCTGCCAGGCCCTACCACTCTCATCACTGCCCACTGAGTAACTATCATTCATTCCTGGCGCTACTACGAATAAAATTATCTTTTACTTTTATATGGAGGTCAGGTGAGGTTGTGACAACCTCATGGAAAAAAATGTACAGCTTAGCTTCGAACCAACAAGCTTTAATCCAAAAACGAGACCTCTACTCGGTGAGCTATAATTACATAGGCACTTATTTTAGTCCACTTAAAGCACTGCCAGACACTACATTTTTAATGCCACACACGCCACAGATCAGAACATATTTAATACAAATTTCCATATTCAATAGAAAATTTGATGCAACGGGCAACTTTTGACCAGAAATACAGTATGATTTCTGCCAAAACTCCAGTCTAGACCCTATTTTTTGTATTTTTGACAAACTTATGCTGTAAAATGAGTTGAGCAACGTCGTTGTTTTCCAAAAACAATTATTATTATCTATTTAATGCTTTTTAATGACATTTAAGGCCTTATTTTTGACACAATTAATTTAATGACTTTTAATGCTTTTTAATGCCCCGCGGAAACCCTGCTAGTCTTCTGATCCACTTTTGCATGTACTACTCGTTTTGCACATGAGCAAATGGCCCCTTAATGCCCCCTTTTTTACAATAAAATATTTATTTTATTAGATTTTTTTTTAAATCTTATTCTATTTTTATGCATGTCTTATAGTTATATATATTTTTTTATATCCTTTTTTTTTTTTACATAGTTTATTATTTATCATTATTACACGTTTATGTTTCATGTTGCACGAGTACAATGAAGAAAATTCCTAGTCTGTGAAACCTTCCTTGGCAATAAATTCTATTCTGATTCTGATTCAGAAGTGCTTAGCTCTTATAGACCTTTGATAATACTGTATTCAAGTTCTGGATATTGTCATATAGAACATATGTGCGTGTTGAATTGAGGAGGGTGTATTGAACAATTCAATAAAATATGTAGTATAATTGTTGCATCCCTAGTAACTAGCCTGAATTCTGAAAACTGTTGTGTCCAGTCATAATACAATCTAAAAGGGAAAAAAAATGGTTATTGTGTTATTGCTTTGCCATATTGCCCAGCCATGAAGTAAATATTGTAAAGTTAGACTACATCTATATGCTCAGGTTGTTTCTGTGGAGTTGAGGCTGAAGGACTTTGGTTTCGCCTTGAAAGACAAAACGATCTTACTCAGCGAGAATCCTCGTAGCTCTGTAGAGCTTTAACCCAGACTTACTTGAATGACTAACCACCAGAGACGTGCGTTCAGAGGCTGGAGTTCAGAGACTGGCGTTCAGACCGCAGAGGAGCAGAGAGGGGGGCGTGTCCCGTCCGCTGCAGCAGAGCATTGTGGGAGTGAGCGTGATGCAACTACCCAGGGAGCGGGTTTACTCACAAACACCCGGGAGGCCTGGGGGAAGGAGGGAGCGCGCCGAAGGAAGAGGGCATTCAGGGAAACGTCAGGCTCCTGTGTTTCAATCGGCTCTTATGAGATTTTAACCGTCTTATCGTATTGTTTGGACCTCAGATACACACCTCGGGCAGTGGAAGTCTTTGTGTTCGCCATGCAATACCCAAAAACCTGGTTTGCAGATATTGTCTACTCTAAACAAATGACCTCTCTGGGAAGTTTTTCTAGGGCGGCTCAATTTTGGAAGAATACTGTACACCATTGCGGTTTTTCTGATTAGCGTAACGATTGTGAATATGGGGGTTTGCAATATATACGTAGATTTGCAATGTATCGTGTAACGCCAAGATTCAGATTTTAGAGCAGACTTTAAAGATAGAAGCACTAACACTTGAGAGGACAGAAATATGAACTGCTGAAGTAATACAAAAAACACACATGTTTCAGAACAATGGGCCTCATTCATGAATATTTTCTGAAGAAAAAGTTCTTAAGTACAACTTAGGAGACACTTAAGAAAAACTTAAGTCTGACTCACGAAGCGTTCTTAACACATTGAGTGCCAGTTTTTGGGATTTATCCCCTAGAGTGCCAGCAATCCAGACCATTTTTCATGATATTTGTAGCACCACAGCATATTCTATGTTATAGCTATGGTCAGATACTATAGCTCGTTTGAAAGGTGCCTCGGTTCCTGAGAAAAGTTCAAATAAAATGAGGCTGTTTTCCTCAAAAATCACTGTTTTTACTCTAGAAACAGAGATAACAGGTAAAATGTCCAGACGAAATGCACAGAATCAATGGCTTTTCACAAGTTTTGTTCATGATTTATTTCTATTCTGTTCATCACAGAGCTCCCAAAATCACACACAAGGTGTGTTACAGTGTCTAGTTTCATAAAATAAAATACTTTTTTTTTTTTTCAAAAAAACGATTTTTTTCATTTTTGGCACTCAATGTGTTAAGAAGACAAAACTGTTCTTAAAGAGAGATGACTTTTTGTGCGTAAGAGTCCTCCTGACTGTTCTTAGGATTTGTTCTTCCAGAAGAGCTCTTTCAGCTAAGAACAAATTTTGTGAATGCCCAAAATGTTCTTAAGTCGGCCTTAAGAACAGATTTGTTCGTAAGTTTGTTTCGTGAATGAGGCCCATTGTTTGTAGAGGTCTACTATAAAGTTAGGAAGCAAAGGCAGGATACAAGTGTCTGGTCAGTGCTGCTGTGGTATAGTGAAATGGCAAAGGAGTAGTGCATACTAAGGCCCAGGGGCCAAATGTGGCCCATCATAACTCTTCCATCCAGCCTGCCAAACACCAACAACATAAGCCACCATTAATTTTGATGTATTGGCCACATTGGTGAACAACGTCCAAAACGGTCATGCACAGCTGCATCGAAATGACAGTTTCTCTTGATTTTTTTAAATGTAGTTTAATTACTGTCACTCCATCTTCTTCTTTGTCTCCCTCTCGTCCGTCTGCTGATGATTTGCCCTTTCAGGATCTGGTTTTGTGCTCTGATGGTATGACCAAAGTACTGTATTAGGTGACTACAGTGATTACAGTGTTTAAATAACGGCCCGCCACCGCTCATGACCATAAAAATGTGGTCCTTGGATGAAAAAGTTTGCCCATAGTCTAAGGCAGTGGTTCTCAACCTGGGGGTTGGAACCCCCATGGTGGTCACAAGATAATCTCAGGAGATCGCCACATCGCCACTACCTTAGACCAGTGGTTCTTTACCTTTTTTAGTCGCGACCCCCAATATGATCACTGTTGGTTCTCCGCAACCTCCACAGCACACGTTTTTCCATTCAAACTACAAAGAAAATATGTCTTCAATATGATCTGGCAACCCCCTGAAATGATCTTGAGACCCCCAGGTTGGGAGCCACTGGTCTAAGCTTATGTAAAATAAACCAAAGCAGAGCCCAGAGCACAAATCAAAACAGCAGGAAGCTAGCAAAAGCAGTCGAAAGGAAGTGGACACATTCAGGACGGGAGCTTAACAAAGATGAAATATGTGTATGTAAGCTCTCAGTCATTCAGGAGTTCTCCACTGTAGACAAAGGTTCTTTAGCTGTCATTTATACTCTGTAGTTGAAGTGTTGTTGAGAGGATGTTTCCTCTCTCATCAAAGGACCTTTGTCAGTAAAACTAAAGATCTTGCAAAGCTCCAGTAGGAGGGGTTTGATGCATGTTATTCTTATTTTTAGGACTACATATTCCAGTCTTCTCTCACACGCTAAAGCTTCTGAACTAAATTAAAACACGTGCTGTGAACTGAATCCTGATTCTAACATAAATCACACTGGTTTTGCACATCAGTCGCAGCTCTACGCAGCTTGTCATGTTGAAGGTGGGTCCTGCCTTTAACCAATGCTTTGTTTCTACTATATAAAGCCCACACGGTTCCCACTGAGAGCCGTCTCCTCCGTCACAAAAGGCGTCCGCGATCACGATAATGACTGCAAGTTTGACACGTCCCGTCTTCCTCTGGAGTCTAGTCTTATAGGCAGCTCTCCTCTGGTGCTTTGTATAAACGCTCTTTGAGACAGGCAGCCGAGATGGAGCAGGGCGAGGAGGGGGCCGCGAGACATTAGTTTACACACACATGAATATTCCAACGCACGGTGAGGCTCGCGGGACTTTCTCACTTTGTTTATGGTTTTTGCGCCGGCGCCTGAATTAATTGGAGCAAACAGAAATAAACAGTTGTCCTTAGATGTTCGCTTCTCGCGGGACATTGGAAATGATGTTGTTTTGAGACGATACTTCTCTGTTTGGGATGTAGATGTAGTAGTGGCGGTAGTAGTAGCAGATGCAGTAGCTGTAGTATCATAGTATCAGCTGCAGTAATGATTGCGCAGTGGGCTGTGGGGCTGGATAGTTGCGCTGAGACCGGGGGAACAGAGCAGGACTCCTGACTCAGCTTCATTTGGAACAATAGCACCAGAGAACTGTACCTGAGAGGAGGCTGCGCGTACGGGCCGCATACAGGCACTTTTATGGGTTATTCATCTTTCCATAAACCGAAAAGTTTCTGGTTTTGGTTGTTTTCAAATCGTTTTACAAATTCAAGCATTATCTTCAGATTCAGAAAACTTTATTCATCCCCTAGGGGCAATTCATTTGTAGCATTCCAGCCAAACAATCATCGTTCTCATCCGTACATGTTACAAAATACAATAAAACATAACAATGAAACAAGTCAACTGCATTTGAGAAACCTGGACCCATCAAGATAAGGAGACAAACTAAGCTGGTTAGAATCCTAGTCCATCTTTGTTAAGCAGCTTAATAGCAGAAGGTATGAAAGACAATAAGTAGCGGTTAGTCTTTGCTCGTGGCACATGATAGCGCCACCCAGAGGACAGTATATGCTCAGGTTGGCTTATGATTTGTTTGGCCTTATCCCTCACTCTTTTCCTCCAGACTAAACCCAAGTCTTTCTGCTGGACTCCAGTGATTTTGGAGCAGACTTTAACAATGCTGTTCAGGCTGTTCTTGTTCCTCACAGACAGTCCATTGAACCAACAGATGAAAGGAAATGTTAAAAGACTCTCAATGAAAGAATTATAAAAGTTACACAAAATGGTGCAACAGACATTGAAAGAACGAAGCTTCCTCAACAGGTAGATTCTCTGTTGGCCTTTCTTAATGACTGCTTCCGTATTTGACTCAAATACAGACTATTGACTCCCTTGGGTTAAAACAAATGTCTGCCTGTTTCCTGACTGATGATCAGTTAGTTTCCATTCCTCCAATTGGAAACAGAAGGGAACAAAGTGTCTTGCTCAAGTGCTTTATTTGCCATTATAAAACTGCGTGGATCAAATAGAGGGTTATGGGATCAACTCATGAGAGGTGTTGTCGCTCCTTCCCAATGAATTAATTTCCTATGAAACCAAAGCAACAAGGCAAAAAAGCCAGCCAGACAACATTTGTGCATATGAAAGTCACGTAGACAAGCACACGGGCGCGCGACACGGTACAAGAAAGAAGCAAAAATGTTCAACTTTTCTCATTGTTGCCCAGGACCTGTATTAAGAGTTCACAACCACACGAGAATCCTCACCGTGTGTGAAGAACCAGCAGTGGTTTGGGCCAATCCTGTTATTTTGAAAACTCCTTCACCTCTTTTTAATTTCGTAATTTAAACTGTAAACAAGTCCACGTGTCCACGATAGTGATAGTGCTTGTGCTGCAGGACAGAGAAGCCCCAGCGCGAGTGGCTTCAGCAGTTTGACAAATTGACAAGACTCGTGTCCCAAGCAGCAGTAAGTAAACAGAACCTAGCTAATTCTAGAATTTCACGCCTAGTCAGATTCACAACAAGCTACGCACGCAGAGAACGCACCACGCGAGGAAGACAGCCAATCACGGCGCGGGGAAAGGGGACAAGGGGAAGAGCGGGTCACGTGCTCTGCTGCGAGGAGGAGAATAAACTGTAGACGGCGGATTTATTCTGAGGGACATTTTGTTATAGACCTTTCTCAGCTGACATCATCGGCTAGCGGAACTTGTGTCGCAACAATGGGCTGCTGCAAGAAAATCAAATCAAAACATTGTATATCTCTATGCTCTGACCATTGGTGGGCAGCAAAAGTCACATGACGGGTCCTGAGCTCCGACAAACGAGCATTTGCTCAGATATCGTTGTCTGACCTGACCACTCAAGCGCTGAACCGTCTTGGAGAGCGTCAAGACCGGTAACGCCATTGTAAAGAACAGCTGATAGCATGCAGCGGGTGGAGCACATCAGCGGAATGCCAACCAACAGGCCGGCGTTCCATTCCAAGTCACATGACTGAGAAAGGTCTATATTTGGTGTGGACATTTTGATCCTCCCAAAATATTGGTGAGGACAAGTCACGTCCCCACGGTCCCCACGCAAACCTACGGCCAACTAGCCCAGCACCGATAGATGTAGCTGGATCGCAGGGGACACATAACGATACATTGATTAAACAGGTCTATCGTTACAGCCCTAATAATAATAATAATAATAATAATAATAATAATAATAATGGCTCACAAAGCAGAGAACAACATTTTACTGTGAATAACAATTGAGTTCCTTGACCCATTCCCTTCGCACGCTTTTTTTGCTGACCGGCTCAGCAAACTCTGGAAGCCCCCTTTCTCCTCTCTTCCTCTCTTGTTTCTTCAATTTAATCTAACATGATGAATTGTTCTGCGCCGGCGTTTCATTCTTGATCCCAGTATTTCCGCCCTCGCCTTTGCTCCATCTGTCTTCGGCCCGTTCAGTCCCTCCGCAGCTCTGGCCCGCTCCAATCTCCTCGCCGTGTAATCCCTCTGTTCCTGCCTGTTCCTATGGCCCCCGGAACACGGCTGCGCTAAATCTCCATTAAGCCCCATGCATTAGGGGGCCCCCATGCACCTCTCACAAATGGAGGGCATTAGCTCCAGCGGTCACTGCACTGCGGACACATACAGCGCTAAATAATTGAAAAGTTTCCCGTTTTGTAGCGCCCGAAATTAGCTTCTTTACAACAGTTTACGAGCGGTGTCTGTGGGACGGGAGCTGATGAAACGCTCGCTGTGCTTTTGTGGGGAAGACAGTGTTTTAAAGAGGACATAAACCTGCTCTTGGGCGCCTCAGCGTTGGTATTTCTATTTATTATAATTTAAATTACAGTGAGCGCATGGAGAATACTCTTAACGAGAAAAGATTGCTCAAGTAAGTCGTCATTTTTAGCCAACATCGAGGTAACAAATCAATGGCGCTGTGATAAACGTAGAACGAGCCCAGTGATGGTTTATGGGTTTGCAAGTGCAGAGGTGTCAACAAAATCCATATACTATATACAGTATATATTAATATAAATAGAAGAGGATCAGCATTAGAATTAGCATTAGAAGACGGAATGGTCAAAGTGGATTAGTCAATTACTTCAGAATGAAAGTAATTGAAACCAGAATTATTGGTAAAAATCCCAAGAAAACATGATTTTGTGATCTTTATTATTGATTCTTAAACACATGTGACATAAAGAGATAGAGCCATTATCAGGGACCCATACTGTACCAATGGGCCATGAACTTGCCACCATTTTATGGAACCTTCAGTGTTCTGGCTCTCTTTCTGGTCCAAAGTGATGAAATGTAAAAAACATTGCCGTAACAATTCACAATTCTAAACAATGTATAAGCCTTTGAATGGAAAGTTCACACAATGGTCCATTCCAGGTAAAAAATAAAATTTGCACATGCTCAGATGTCCTGGCGCTCAGTGTACAGCAGGGGTGCCCAAAGTAGGGCCCGCGGGACAAATTTGGCCCTCCAAGAGTATCTATTTTGATTAATTTGTGACTGTTAATAGTTACTATAACACCAAACAGCATGTCCTACTCAATAGCACTGTAATTAAATAATATGTAATTACATAGTTCTATTTGGATTTGGTCGTTCTATATGAAAAACCATATTGCGTTGGCTCTTCGCCCACTAATTTTGGCCCTCCATGGCCTCTTTCGGCCCTTCATGGAAAAACCTTTGGCCACCCCTGGTGTACAGCAGGGATCTCCAACCAGTAGCTCGGGAGCTACCTGCTGACCAGCCCTTTCCGAGTAGCTCGCCAAAGGCTTCGTATACTTCTACATACGCTTGGTGAGTCACATTTTAGATGCTTTTTTTTCATTCTGAGCAACACATCTCCAAACAGTTAGGTGAATATAACATAGTACATAGTGGAAACTACAGGCATGTTCTTTTATTGAGTTGTATTATCATCTTGACACTTCTAGAGGCCTAGTTACGTATGTTTCTCTGAAGTATAAGTAGCTCACTGCCAAAAGTAGCTCAGTGGGTAGAAAAGGTTGGAGACTCCTGGTTTACAGTCCACATACAGGAACACTCATTTACCAATCTTTTTTTGCACTTTTTAAAGATATATTGTGGGGCAAAAAACGTTAGTATTAGTGCGTTTTTGACATTTTAGTGACCCAGTGATGAAAGCATCTGCATGATTCGCTCAGCAGAGAAAACCTACTAAAAACCCAATTGATCTTGGAGCGTCATAAAGGCGACTGCATGGGAAATGAAAGTGCCATGCTAACATCCATCCAGCCCCTGGGTCACTAAAAGGTCAAATATGCACTAATATCAAGTTTTTTACACATAAAAATTATTATCCTCTGTCCATCTGAGAATGACTTCACCTTTGGGCTGAACAACTTTCCAATAAGTATCCAGTTACAATCGTGAATAAGACAATTTACGTAATAAAAATTCAGTGGATTTTATGACCTGGTTCATCGTAATGCCTGACAAAACCTTTTTAATAGATAGAAACAATTTCCCTCCAAACCCCGGGAAGGAAAAAAGGGTAGTTTTATTTTTATTTTTCAGTGCTGGTGCTGCTGTGCTCAATGCCAAGTCTGAATCATCGAATGGAGCGACTGCAGAGACAGAGGAAACAGGAGAGGTCTGGGCATGACGAGGCTGAAACCGTGACAGCAAATAGCTCACAAAAAAATCTCATCCAACTTGGAGGGACACTGTGAAACTTGGGTCAGATTACACAGTGCGACACTAAGAGAAGAAGAAGAGAGAACAAACTGTTTCCAATCTCAGGCGCTTCTCGTTCTGGGTCAATCCTTTTTTAGTATTAAATAAACCAATAAAACCGATCGTCAAAAATGTCAGAAGCTTTAGGCCAAACTTTTAGTTCTAATGATTTGTACGGTGTTGAAAGTGTGAAATGGTTGTTATATCTGTGAAGAATTACGCTGTTCTTCTCAAAGGTCACAAAGAGACTGAATGAGCCGTTTTCAGACTTCATTACTGCCATTAGGGCTGAATGATTTTGGAAAATAATCAAATTTTTCAAGGTCCTCTTTTGGGCCGAACGATTTTACCAAAAAATAAATGTAAATATAATGTAGAGATGGGCGATTTGGCCTAAAAAAATTAATTATATTTTAAAATAATGAATTATATTTCCATCTGGTCCTTTAGCTGCTTTTATAATTTTTTTTTTAGGGAGACTAATGATTTTTTTTTTTTTGTGGGGCCCCCTTCAAATTGGGCCCTCTCAGCAATTGCCCAATTAGCCCCCTTCATAGTTACGCAGGCCTACTACAGAAATCTGACAGGATCAGGCAGAGCAAAGGCGTATGGCCATAAGACAGTGTCAGTGCCCTCTGCTGGACAGGTGTGGAATTCCTTCCTTTAAAAAAATCTTGACTGCCCCCTAGTGGCTGGATTGAGCATTTTAATTATTTATTTAAAATGTCATAACTCCTGACAGGAATGGGCTAGAGACTTACTTTTTTTTTTCTTTTTTTCCCTTAATAATCGCGTACCTCTGCAATTTGCAAATCGCATTGTGTAATATCACGATACGATTGCAAATGCGATAAATCGTTCTGCCCTAACTGCCATGTTTCTGATCAGAACGACTTTAATGAAGCTTTGAGTTTCATTGACTTCATCGCACGTCTATTGGATTTTGAAACAAAATTCTGCTTCTACAGTACTTGTAATCCAGTTAAAATGTAGTGAAGTGCCTATGTCATGTTATGATACAGTGAAGAAAGTCTCTGGTGTCTTTTGACAGCTCTTTGGTCTTGCCCATGTTGGTAGTTAGACTTTTGACTGATTGTGGGGTTCACAGGTGTCTTTATGAAAGCTAAGAACCTGAAACAGGTGCTACTAAATTAGAATCATGAGCAGAGTGTAGTTGGACTATTTAAAAGCAGAATAACCGGTCTTTGAGGGTCAGA
>OMNZ01085559.1:0-15076 GCA_900303255.1 Lesueurigobius sanzi
GCACCAATTTTTTATTTTTTTTCCGGGTGCTCCGGTTTCCCCCATCAACCCAAAAACATGCACATCAGGTTAAATCCTCCTGCAGGTGATTCTGACCATGAGCCTGGCTCCACATCTGGAGACGGGTCCCCGAGCGCTGTAAACACGGCTGCCCACTGCTGCCCACTGCTCTTGACAGATTGCCCCAGCGGCATCGAAGGATGGGTCAAATGCAGAGAAGAATTTCCCCACGGGGATCGATAAAGTTCACCTTAACCTTACCTTCATTTTTTTGTTTAATGTAGGGCTGTCACTAACGATTATTTAGGTAAACGATTAATCGATTGGCATCAAAAGGTGCCTGGAAAGTGTAATTTTTAAAAACTCTTTGCCACATGAAGCTAAAGAGATGCCGTTTGAGGACGTGTTGATAGAGTAAACTTAAAGGTAATGTCTGTAAGATGCTTCTCATGTCATTCCTCATTTGAAAGCTAAGAATCTCCTAAATTCAGTCTTGGATTGTGAAAGTGAGAGAGCGAGAGAGAAAGAGAGAGTCCTCTTTCTGCTCTGATTAGGTTATGGTCCGAGATTTATCGCATATTTGGAACAATAAGAGCTAAAATATTTAAGGTTAAGGTGAAAAACTTCTATAACCAACGCCTTTAGAGACAACATAGTTTTTTCTTTCACAAAAAATACAACATTTTGATGTAATTCTTGCTCAGTCTGAGTCTGTATATCCCAGAAACGATTAATCCATTACTAAAATAGTTGACAACTATTTCAATAATCCATTAGTTGTCTCAGCCCTAGTTTAACAGTACCCAGCCCCACTAATGATTAACTGCTTAACCATGAACACCGCTAGATAAACATGTAATTTTATGTTTATATTTAAATGAAGCCTAGACTTTCAGTTCTTGTGCTTGTGTTATATATTAAACAAATGCTTAATTACATTATCGTTAGCTTCAAAGGTTTCTTTGATGGTCAAGTATTCAACCAAAGTCAGAAATGTGTGTACATCCAAATAATTGCTCACAAAACAGCAGAGTTTAGTAATGTTTTTAATGCGCCCAATTCAAGTCTTTTCTATTAGTTCAAACATTTTCTTAAAATTATAATAAAACCTTTTGTTACCATTCATCCTGTCCAGTGGATATTTCTGGCACCCAAACTCAAATAAAATATTCTTCATCAATTGCAGGAAGTTCACTTAAGATATAAAGCAAAACCCTCACTTTAGATCCGACTCGTCAGCTACAAAAGGCATAAATATATTAAAATCATTATTTACATCTAACGAGCAATGAAACAAAGAAACCAGCGAGTACAAGGGAAGTACCTGCTTTAAAGGCATTGTAGTTGTAGTACATGGGTCTGCCCGTCCCTCAGGACCAGCCCGGCCTGTAGGAGCTGACAAGAACAAGCAGCTTTGACGCTGTACAACTTCCCTTTGGTCAGAGCTGCTTGTTCCAACTCCCCGTCGCTGAAGGCAGACCACGTCCTTCTTGACAAATGAGGTATTTTTTTTTTTTCTGGCATAAATATGATCATAAAGTGTGAAACAAAACACAAACTCAGCACCCACAAGGTCTAACCAGTTAATACATGACAAATGATAAGCATGAATGGCACCGTTAAAAGAAAATGGAAATTAGAAACAAATTAAAATTAAAAAAAAGTACAAAACTGAAAAGTATGGCTTTACATTGTGACAAAGAGGTTTTCCAGGTAAACATTCATTCTCACAGGGACATGAGGACAAGTCCTGACGGCCCTGACGTCATTGAAGGAGAGTGCTATTTAAAACATACTCATCGTGTGCAAGACCTTTCACAACCGTCATCTACAGCAGTGGTTCCCAACCAGGGATACAGGGACCCCTGGGGGTACAGGGACCCTTGGGGGTACGAGAGAGCTTAGCAGGGGGTACATGGAATAATTTCAGATTAAAAAATAGGATAAAACTGAATTATTATGCTCAAAAGAAAAGGCTATTTAAAGTAGGGCTGACAATACAAATTGATCAATCGACAACTAATCAATTAATAAAATAATCGCCAACTATTTTAGTAACTGATTAATCGTTTTCTAGAAGGAATTGTCTGATTTTTCACTCAGACAGAGCCAGAATTAGTTAGTATTTTTGATGAAAACCCTTTCTCTTTAAAAAGGTAGGGCCATTTTTTCCCAGAGATAAACTTCACCACTGGCCCATCCGTCCATAGGGGGGAACCCTACCCAAAACGGTCTCCCTAATTTTCTCCCATGTGGTTTTAAGGATTGTTCCTCGCCGTGGAGGAGGGTCTAAGGAGGTGGGATACTCTAAGCTTGTTACTCTAAGTGATTTACTTATTTACGGGACATTACATCTGGTTGTGACATTTCATTTCATTCTTGATGTCTGATATTGATTTGTTTTTGGTCATACCGACCTTTGAGACGACTCCTGTTGTGATATTGGGCGTTACAGAAATAAATTGATTGATTAACATCTAATATTTACATGATTTGAAAGTTATTTGTGTAGTGCGGGCTTCCGTAGTTTAATGTCGGACACTGAATTCTGGATGTTCTTAGCTTTCAAATGATGAATGTCATGTTCACATATATGTGTGCAATCACTAAGAGTCTTCTACAAACATTATCTTGAACTATTCTCTATCAAAAGGTCCCAACCAGCGTTTCTTTACCAAACGATTAATCGTTTACCAAAATAATCGTTAGTTGCAGCCCTAATTTAAAGCATGTTACTGTGAAGAGTGAGAGTTTGAGAGGATTTGGTGTCTTTTAACTGATAAATAGGAGTTTTAGTCATTCACTTTCTAAATAATCCATAAACCATCGAGGCAGGGGGTACTCGAGTATGAATGAAAGGCCAAAGGGGAACGCGAGGCAAGAAAGGCTGGGAACCACTGATCTACAGCATTAGCCACACAGCCAGTGACTGAAACTCAAAAATAAATATTAAAATAAATAGAGCCGTGCTGGTTACAAAAGAAAAGATGAATACTGTGAAATACTGGGAACAAAAACACTAAAGCTTAGTTTGGCAAGTTCAGAAATGTCAAAAAGAAAAAGGGAGGGCTTTTCTTAACTCTGGTACAAATAGTGCTCCGAGGCAAACCGTTAAACACTAACTGACAAATTCCACTTTCTCCGCCACACACCGCCGCGGGCCGTCTCCGAGAATCCCGCAAGGCTCAATGCCCACTACATCCGTCCCACACCGCTCTGTCTGCGTCAAGTCTAGTAGCGCATGCACGAGATGTATGGAGTCTGTTTAACTTCTCCGGCGTGGCGCAGACGGACCCGAAAAATAGAGGTCCTCCGTATTTTGGCAGAGGGTCGTGGCGGAGCGGAGCTGGAGGGTGTGGAATTTGGCAGTAAGAGGAGTTTAAACAAATATGCACCGATAAAGTTAGTTTTTGTGTTGAAGTAAAGATATCTAAAGAGCAAACAAAAACAATATCTTAAAATAACTTTCCCAGCTGGTCCTCCATAAGGGAGTGTCACTCCTTAGAGATCTGTCACTCTACTTAGGATGGCACAGTTGCTGAACATAATTGGAGTTATTCTTCAGAGACCTTTCATGGCCAGTTGGGCCAGAATGTAGGTCCTAAAATGGGAAATTAAACTGCGCTCATTATTATTCAGGTCCAAATGCCAAACCTTTAAGCTTTAGTCAAACGCATTGCACAGAAATGTCACTATTTACATTACACCCTTCACCTTCACACACTGAGTAAAAGCTGCCGAGAAGACGACGTGACAAGAGGATCTCTACATCGTGTGGTTATACTCGGGAGTCATATTGTGCCGTTACAGATGTGGAGCACGATGCCCTCTCCCTGCCACTGCCCCAGCCTCAATTATCCACTAAAATCATATAGAAACCTTCCACAGCGGGGAGTGTGGACACCTCATCAGGTCTTAGTTTTAGTGTGCACATGTGTATAGTAGGGCTGGGACCATACACTTTTCCCTGATCCGATACTTAGGGGCCGATACGATACATATTGTGATACAGTATGGAATATATTTACCATATTTTCCGGACTATAATTTAGTCGCACTTTTTCTCATAGTTTGGCTGTTCCTGCGACTTATACTCAGGTGCGACTTATATATTAATTAATATGTTACATTAACATACCAGACACCTATTCAGCCTGTTGTTCTCTATTCTATTGTTATTATTAGAACTTGCGACTTAAAATGCGACGTATACAGGGTTTACACAGGTAGCAGTAAGTCAAATTTAATGCTTTTTAATGACATTTTAATGCCCAAATACTACATTTTTAATGCCGCAAACGCCACAAATCAGTGCGTTTTCAATATTAATTTCCATTTTCAACAAGAAATACTGTGTGATTTATGCCAGAACTCCAGTCTTGACCCTAATTTTTGTAGGTTTGACAAACTTCTACTGTAATATTAGTTGAACAATTTCATTATTTTACAAGAACTTTAGATTTAATGTCAGTTTGAATTCTATTTAATGCTTTTTAATTATTTTAATGCCTTATTTTCAAAAATAAGGCATTCAATTAAATTAATTTAATGACTTTTACTGCTTTTTAATGCCCCCTGGAAACCCTGGTATATACAGTATATTTTTTTCTTCTTCATTATGCATTTGTGGCTGGTGCGACTTATAGTCCGGAAAAATACGGTACCTTAAAAACTTAGAAATTTCAATACAGTCATGTATTAATAAGTTATAAACCAGATTCCATTTGTATTATGAAGCGTTAAGACTAGGGCTGTCAAAGTCAACTCTTTAACTCATGATTAATCAAACAATAATTAATGCATTAATGGATTAATCACACCATAAGTTTGGACCGAACCCACTCCATAAAAGTGATGTTTGGACATGTAAGTTCACATGAAGCATTTGTAAACATGGATTTAACATGGAACACAGGCCTAGACCTGCATTACACATGACTAATTGTAACAGTTGGCCTTTTCAGATGGATTTATGAAATTCAAATTAGTTTTATTGAAATGTGAGCAAATGCTTTAAATTAGTTTGTTTTATGTTGGCCTCGTACTAATAATCAATATAATAATCACATATTATGATTATTAATTGTGATGAATCTGATTAAAATAATGGATCGATTGACACCTCTAGTAGTTAAGACTGAAAAGTGCATAAACACCACAAAATGTAACAAAGTGCTGCGTAACTGTTCGGCCATTTAACATTTTGGGTGAAAGGGGATTTTTTCGCATGGCACCAGTGTTTTTCCACACATTTGCTCAATTTTGGCACCAATGGGCCTCCATACAAGTAGCCACATGTGCCATGTAAACACAAAACAAGATGGCAGCTGATCAGTGACATTTTCAACAGGACTCCGCTCTGCTCCCAGAGGCCTAGAAGGGAATGGGCTCATTTTAAAGCCCCAACTCTTGAATCTATGACGTTTGATTCCAGAGATATTTGTAAAGCATCGAAGGATTCCGGTACTTGAATAAAGTATCGATGCTTGGTATCGCGGCTATCGTGTATGGCAATACTTTGAAAATGGATATTTTGTCCCAGCCCTAGTATATAGCACTGTAGTAAATACATGAACAGTAGGAAGAGAACTTTGTCAAATAAAATCATGATCAAACCAAACATTTCTTTTTCAAAACTTTTTGAATGTGGCTGCCATTAACGGCAACACAAGGGAAGAATGCAGATTCTCCTCCTGCTTGGATTGTCTGGACCTAAACAAAGAGGTTTAGATCAACATTAAAACATTTAACGGCTAATTTGAGCCAATTTCACCTTGTATGTGTCATGTTGTTTTGGTTGCTGTTGAAGCAAACATGAATGCAGCATAAAATGTGTAGGATTAAAAAAAATAATATTACTTTCAGAGGTTTCTACAAAATTCACATTTGAGTGTCTCCATGTTTGTGCTTCAGTCTACTTTGTCTTGTAGTTTACCCTCTATTCTCTGCTGGTCAAAGACCGACTCTGACCCATTGCCCAAGTCCTCAGTGTTGTCAGAGAGCAACAATACTTCCTCTTTGGCGCAGCGAGAGTCCAGGTATCGGATGATGAATTCAGAGTTCTGATAGATGAGCATGCCGGACAGCGTGAGCACTGCACCCACACAGCTCAGGACGGACAGCTGGCTGCCGAAAAGCAGTTGGGACAGCAGCAGGTTTCCAACCACGTTCAGGTTGCCGAGGACGTGCAGCGTGACGGCGGAGGTGAGAGTGATGACGCAGTTACTGGCCAGGTTGTACATCACAGAGCCCATGCAGCTGAGCAGGATGAACATCCACAGGTGTTTGTCGTAGTGCAGAGGGGACTCCAGCAGAGCCCAGTTCTCCAGCGCCAGAGCAGCTACCGTCAGGATACAAAAGCTTGGGATGGCCATCAGGTACAGCAGGAACATGGAGTTAATCTTCTCCTCTTGAAGCAAAATGCCTGACACCAACAAGAAAAAGATATAAATATACCAGGGTTTATACAGGTAGCTGCGTTTTAATGCCCAAATACTACATTTTCAATGCCACAAATCGGTGCGTATATAAAGGAATAGGCCACTATTTTTCGTCCTAAGGTGTGCTCCTAAAGGATTCCTTAGGAGCGTCCTATTACTGTGCGGAGGTCGAAGTGAAGTGGTGTCTTAAAATAGCCTTTAAATATAGTACCTGTTTTTATCCACTTAGAAAATGGACATGTTTAATTTTGTGTAACTAAACTTGGATGGTGTAACTAGTCACATAACTGTATTTAAAGAGGGAAAACATGGAGGAGCTTGGTGGCTTCTAACTTCAAGCGGAGGCTAAATGCTAACAACATCTTTGGCGTTCTACGGTTACAGAGGGCACGCTCAAAGTCCAGACAGGTTCAGCATCAACTCATGTAAGCTCATGAAAGAACACATCTCAGGATGAAAAATAGTGGCCTATTCCTTTAATATTATTTTCCAGTTTCAATTGAAGATTTGATACAACAGACAACTCGACCAGAAATAGTGTATAAAAAAACTGGAGTCTAGACCCTAATTTTTGTATTTTTGACGAATGTCTGGAATAAAATGAATTGAGCAATGTCAATATTTTCCAAGAACTTTTGATTCGGTCAGTTTGAATTCCATTTAATGCTTTTTAATGACATTTAATGCCCCGCGGAAACCCTGTATACCATTTTTCAACGGACACATTTATTTGATACTCCTATGATTTACTTGTATACTCATTTACTGAGTCTAATTCCTACAATCAGCAACTGGTAGCTGTGAGATTATTTAATCATGGGAATTGGTGTGCAAAGAAAACAGGAATTTATTTAGTGAAAAAGCTTTCTGTGAAAGTAAGAAACAACCTCTGAAGGTGAAGTCTCCACTTACAGCTGGAAAGAGAGATTTAAATAACTAATTTTGTTACATGGCAAGTGATATTTTGCTTTCATTAACAATGGGACATACCAGTGTATGATTTCACTATAGAATAAACTATAGTGAAACTGTACAGATCCTACTAGCAACAACAACTAAGAGAAAAGTAGTTAAAACAGCCAAATACTGCAAGTACAAGTACACACATCTATAATACAGAACCTGAGAGCCCTGTTTAACATGTCACTATTGAACATGCAGTACCTTTGCAGCCCAGCCCACTGCCTCCAGTCACTCACTCTGTACAAAACATTCAGTTTTACATTCAGACGATGCATGTTTCTTCATGTTATGCAACACTTTTAGAGTCAGGAGGCTCAGTTTAAATCATGTGGGGCATTTGTTAACAAATTAAGTTTAGGAATTCCTGGTTAATCCTTATCTCCCAAATAGTTTAATGGATACTGAACTGTACTGTATGTCTGCACATGTGATAGAGATGAAGAAAACTGAAAATTAAGTGTTTTGGAGAAAACACTGCCAGGACTTTACCATTTGTTAAGAAACAAATTATAGCCTGTACTGGAAACTGCCCAGAAAGCGAGAAAAACTTTATTTTTATTTCTCTTAAGTTATTTTTCAGATAGAAAAACTACTTTACAAGAATTGTATCTTATCTTATCAAGAAGGTAAGACATCATTGTATTTAATACACATTCAGGTGAAACACATTATTACTTTTATCCCAGAGTAATTATTTGATGATGATTCATTGTTAAGTTATAAAAAATAATGATGTGGTACTTACTCTGCTGGATTGATTTGACCCCTCTCAACATGGTTGCAGCGAACACAAAAATGCACCCCGTCTGGTCAAACTGGACCTCCCCCATAATACTGAATGAAGCGCCCAGGCAAATGGGCATCATGGCGGTGTACTTGATGATGTGGTGCTGTTTCCCCAGAATAAAGGTGGATATGGCCAGGGTGAAGAGAGGGGTGGTGGTGTAAATCATTTGTGCAAAGGAGAGCTGGACGTAGGTCAGGCCCATGTTACCAAAGGCAATGCTGGCACAGAAAGTTAGACTCAAGAGGAAAACCTTGCATTTGGCATTCGGAGTCAGTTCTTGCTCCTCTGCTCTTCTGTGGTGGATTACTCGCAGTTTGATGAGCACATAGTCCACCACTATGGCTGACAGCATGTGCAGTGCTGACAGGAGAAGGGGGTACCTGAAGTTGTACACAGCAAAGATCCATTTGTTGAGGCTGGAGATGGTGCTCCCGGTCACCAGCCACACAATGATAGCTGACAACAGATGGAGCATTTCAGTCAGAGGTCTGTGCCCGCCTTTGGCTTCGAGAGGGATCTCGCCTTTGGAAAAGCCATCAGTCCTGGTCATGTTCGCTTCATTTTCTCTGTAAAGCAAACACATGTCCGCAGAAAATAGAAGTCATGACCGATCTGTATTCAGCTCTTTGTCAATGTTAGCATTTATAAACTGGACCCTCCGTGTCCTGAAAATTAAGTTTCTGTTTTCGGCACCGCCTAAAAGCACGTGTTTCTATTTTGCATGAGGATCTGGTTGTGTAACCAAAGGGAAAATGACATAGCTAAGCTGAGCTGTCACAGCAGGAGCACTGGAGGAGCACTGGAGGAGCAGTGCCCGCCTCAGCAGCGACGCACTTTCATCTGATTGGTTGATTTGGCAAAATGAACTCATGGGTATGGAGCCTGGCTGTGACGCATCGGTCTGCTGCGCCAAAACACACTATGGTAAACATGAGCTGTATGTCGGTAATGTAACCTCACAAATGCCACGTCCCGATGAGGCACATGACTTGGATATAGGTTTTAAATATAACCTAACCTAATTTCACATGAGGTGGCGTCATAACATTTGCTAAGGCTGAGCATGTGGTACGCAATATCTGTTAACAATGTTAGCACTCCAACGAACACCACATAAACAACTGGAAATAAGTAAAGATCACGCACTAAACCACTCTTTAAACAACATAAAAGGCTGGAATAAGTTTGCTGACCTCTGTCAGAACTGTCACCGAACACCGACACCAGACAAGCCTGAAGCTAACGCGGGGCTAGCTGCTCTAGCCTCCCATAGAGGTGCCATGATCCTCTGCTGTAACGTAGCCTCCTTCCGCAATAACGACTCACACCAGAAACTAACCCATTTTAACATGCTCTAGTCCGTCTTACCTTCCTCTATGTCCAATGCCGTGATGACACTTGCGGCAGCATCTTTTCTGTGAATGCGTGTGACGTCATCCAGTTTGTTAAACAGGCGCCTGCCATTGGTCGGTCTGTTTAAAGGGGAAGAGCCAGCTCTAGACAGACCTAATAGATATCCTTAATAGATAGCCCTATCCTTAATATGTATCTTTAATAGATAGCCCTATCCTTAATATATATCCTTAATTGATAGCGTTAGTAGATATCCTTAATAGATAGCCATAGTAGATAGCATTAAAGGCACTATTACTGATTTTTTAGATTACAAATAATGGAAGAGGGAGCGAGTAAAATAAATTGATAGTTGTGGCTCATTCCTAACTTTCCCAACACATTTCTAAAATCATGTTTTGAGATGAGTTTATAAGCACGTTTCACAACTGGCTGAGTCACTTTTTAGACCCAGAAACTCTAAAAAGTTACCTTTTTTTTTTTTTTTTAGAACAAGCCAGTTTGCAGGCTGGTTTTCTTACAGAAATGCAAGAAAAGCAGCCTGCAAACGCATGCAATTTACAATAAATGCTTTATATTTAGATTTGCAGAAATGTCTGAGTTTGCGATATACAATAAAGGAAAAAACTAATTTCAGAATCAGAATAGAATGTATTGCCATTGTCAATGAAGGTTTCACAGACTAGGAATTTTCTTTGGTGTACTTGTGCAACATGAAACATAAACTTGTAATAATGATAGATAATAAACTATGGAAAAATGGTATAAAAATATAGAACAATAAGGAATGCATAAAAATAGAATAAGATAGAAAAATCTAACAAAATAGCAATTTGACACAATACGAGACAGCAGCATAAATGGTCAATTTCAGATTAGCAGCAAATGTGAGTGTGGACATACCACATAGTGCAAATAGAGCAGTGCAAATGGACAGGTTATTCCCCTATTAGCAAAATATCAGGTATTGTCCCTCTTATAAATAGCCTTAATAGAGAGCCCTAATAGAAAGTCCTAATAGATAGCCCTAATAGAACCACCACAGAACAGTTTGGTCCCACGGCCCCCTCACAGAGGTGTATGTAAGACTGCAAGTGGAGCAGCAAAGGGACAAGTACATAGTCCCTTTGGCCTGAAGGACACTAGAGGCTGTGGCTGGATAGTGGAGTTTGCTGCACAGACTGCAGCGCGCTGTGCGTGCTGAGAAGGTGACTGGCTGTAAACTTCCATCTCTCCAGGACCTGCATGTCTCCAGGACCCGGGGGCGTGCAGGTCGGATCACAGCTGACCCTTCCCACCCTGGACACAACCTGTTTAACCCTCTCTCCTCAGGGAGGAGGCTACGGCCTGCCACAAAAACAGCTTCTTTCCATCCGCTATTAGGCTCATGAACACTTAATAACATTCAATAACCTTTGTATCAGAGCCATAAACACTTAATAACTCTGTATGAGAGAACCATGAACACTTAATAACTCTGTATTAGAGCCATGAACACTTAACACTGTTCCATTAGCACTGCTCTATTTGCACTATGTGGTATGTCCACACTCACATTTGCTGCTAATCTGTAATTCATCATTTACCATTTATGCTGCTGTCTCGTATTGTGTTAAATTACTATTTTATTAGATTTATTCTATTTTTTATGCATGCCTTATAGTTCTATTATTTTTAATATCCTTTTTTCCCCATAGTTTATTATTCATCATTATTACAAGTTTATGTTTCATGTTGCATGAGTACACCGAAGAAAATTCCTAGTCTGTGAAACCTTCATTGACAATGGCAATACATTCTATTCTGATTCTGATTCTATTTGCTTTTACACATGCCTAAATGCTAAATACAATTAACACTTTAAAAATAGTAAAACATTATGAGCTGTCTAGAAACTCTGCACACACCACAAACCTAATCAGTAGATCTACAGTGCTGTGCTGTAGGCACGTAGAGTAAAGCTACGTGCTGTTGTAAAAGTTGACCATCATTGAGATGTTTGTTGTTCTTGTGTGCTCTCGGCAGTTGTTCTGTGCAAACACAAAACCAGTCTCAAAGAAGTTCTACAATAAATAATGAAAACACCCAATGACATTCACAACGTTGTTTATTTGAGTTAAACTGTCACATTTCTGTGGGCCTTGGGCACAAAAGGTGAATTCACATGATTCTGTATATGGATCTATAGGTGAGGATACTCACTACTGTTCATGCAACAACCTCATGGAAAATTTGAGGATCTAACATGTTTTAAAGCCTGCAGTTAAACAAGAAGATATTGTGCTCTAACTATAACACTTTGCATAAGTAAACTTTGGACTCTGACATACACCTCCTCATAGCAGTATGTAACAGTATTTAATATTAGGTTTACACATAAAGGACCTGAAGATGATCATTCAAGATATAAAACATTGTTGTTTTTTTGTTTGTTTTGTAATTTTTTGTGTTGTGATCTATTTAATACACAGTATGAGCTTTACTTAGACTATGCTCAACTAATGTACTGCATATGTACTTATGGCATATACTGTAAGCATTTTCTACTTTGAATGATGGCATATATGTTCCTTTTAACTCACTAATTTCATTTGATAAATAAATGAACAACTATTTGCGGAAAGTTACTGTGCTCCGCTATTTCAAATACATTTGAACAGTGAAATATTGTCAATTAAAAAACCTTAAATAAAACCTAAACATTTAGGGTTTTAAAATCAGGGTTTAAAATTATTACGGTATGGGCGTGAATTGTTATTTCATAATAAGGCTTTAGCACCAATGCAACTTGAACATCAGGTGGCAGATTAACTTTATATTTGTGTATGTATTCATTCATCTGCCTTTTGTGTTGCATTTAGTGACATGTTGAAAGATTAACATTTAAAATCTGCTGATTAGGACGAAAATACTGTATTTTCTGCACTATACTGTCGTCTGACATCAGCCAGAAAACACACAGTATTGGTTGTTTTCATGTGACATCACAACATTCTAATGAGCCATTCTCAGTCTTGCTGCCAACCAATGCAATTGAATAGAGAAAAAATAATGTTTTGATTTGTAGCAACCCATTGTTGCACGCTCGCCGATGATGTCAGTTGAGAAAGGTCTATACATGGGTTTCAGTCACATGACCTCAGTGGTCAGGGCGGCCATTCTGTTGCCTGCTGGCTAGTGCAAGAGTGTATCAGTCTATGTGTCTCTATGTCTACCTATGGTCTGCACTGACTCAACCCAACCTAAAAATCACAGAGAAAGGTTGTCTGTTACCTTTTCGATGTGTTCATTTAGTCTCGAGTGGAAATAGATCTTTGGTCTGTGTGGGAGCCTCCTGCTCTGTGCGTCCTGGCTGCTGCCACTAACTGCTCTTTGCTTTGTAGCCATAGCAAGGTGCTGTTTGTTTATGTAGACATGTACTCTCTTTGTTAAGATAAGATAAGAATAATACTTTATTAATCTCACAATGGATAAATTTACTAAACATTCATCAATCAATTGACCTTTATATTCATCCTGAGTGAGTAGTGATACTGTATTACTAATTATTGTATTGTGGCATAATTCCACTTTGGGCAACAAAATGGCAGCCACATCTATGCGTGACATCACTGGAAACCCATGTATAGTTCAACATTGAGCTGGGGGTGAACTGAAACGCTGCACGGGTAACTATGGTTGATATGGTATGATTTCTAGTCTTAGTTTTTTGCTAAATTCACTGTAATTCCTGGGACAATCCACATGAAAGAAAAACTGTCACAAAGTTCAATGTCTTCTCTGTCAGCACATATGAAGTAATGTCTACTTATTTTCTCATAAAGGTGTCCAACAGTGGAGACAATATTCAAAAACATGTGCATAATGTTGGTCAGTAGAAAGGACTTTCAGCCATAAGAATAATATGGCAGCTTTGTGAATCACATCACTATCAAATAATGATCAGGGAAAACATTTGGAAATGTCTTTCAAAAACAGTTTTTCTCCCATAGAGTTGTATTGGCACTTGACCCCCAACTGGAATATAATTAGAGAACGTGAAAACAACCAATGGAATAGGCCCCAGTTATTTAAATCTAATCTGAAATGGACCGTATCAGAACTCAAAACTGTCACCAGGCTTAGGTTACAAATATATCTCCAAGAGGCCTGGTCATCAAAGAGTTTGTTTTGTCCTGATGTCATCATTGATGTCCTGATAATACTGTACATAATTGTAATCTAATACTCGCACATACAGTAGGCCTAAAGCCAGAACTACAGTTCTATGAATCTGCTACAATGCCCAACACTCAATATTGAAAGCAATGCATTCCTCACAGACTTGTAATAGTGCTGCTGTAAAAGAGAGTTGTATCTGAGATAGAAACAAAAGGCTTTTGTGTTGGCTTTTCATATACATAGCTTCTCTTCCGAAAAGGACAGAAGTCTATTTACAGGTCCAGAGTGGAAGTGTGGAGGATAGCGTTGCCCTAGTAGATCTCTGGGCACTGGCTCCAGTCCTGTCTCTCTTTGGCCTCCCAGTAACCGCCTCTGTAGGTGTGGGTGATCTCCCCAGTTGTTTCATCTGCTCTCCTCTCAAACCACAGTGACTGGTAACCTTCCACATCTTGGTCTGTTAGTAAAGATGGATGTGTCAATTTAAAACATATCATTTTTAATTTAACCTTTTAACCAGGAAAGTCCCATAGAGAAAACAAACCTCCCAAAAGACAGTGAAAGGAACACACAGATACCAACCACCAAAACCTCTCATCAGACGGAAACGCAGAAGTACCAGGAAAACCTCTGAAGTTTGGTTCACTCGTGCCAATCAAAAACGTAAGTAAAAGTATCAGATTAAACTTCTACTTAAGTAAAAGTATAAAAGTATACACTGTAAAATGTACTTTATAAGTAAAAAGTATTTATTCAGAGTTTAATGTTTTTAATCCTTTGCATCAAACCAGGTCAAAATTAGTAAACCACTAACTCAGGTCTAAACCAGGACTAACCCAGGACTAAACCAGGTCTAAATCATGTCTAAACCAGGACTAAACCAGGTCTAAACCAGGTCTAAACCAGGACTAAACCAGGTCTAAACCAGATCTAAATCCAGTAACTAAACCAGGACTAAACCAGGACTAAACCAGGTCTAAACCAGGACTAAACCAGGTCTAAATCATGTCTAAACCAGGACTAAACCAGGTCTAAATCATGTCTAAACCAGGATTAAACCAGGTCTAAACCAGGACTAAACCAGGTCTAAACCAGATCTAAATCAGGTCTAAACCAGGACTAAACCAGGTCTAAACCAGGACTAAACCAGGTCTAAACCAGGACTAAACCAGGACTAACCCAGGACTAAACCAGGTCTAAATCATGTCTAAACCAGGACTAAACCAGGACTAAACCAGGACTAAACCAGGACTAACCCAGGACTAAACCAGGTCTAAACCATGTCTAAACCAGGACTAAACCAGGTCTAAACCAGGTCTAAACCAGGTCTGAACCAGGTCTGAGCCAGGTCTGAACCAGGTCTGAGCCAGGTCTT
>OMNZ01085561.1:0-10657 GCA_900303255.1 Lesueurigobius sanzi
GTTCAAGGTGTATTAGTACTTTCGAGAGACACTGTAGCTGCAGTTATGATCGGGGCAAAATATGCATGTGTTTTGAAGTCAGAAGGACAGTTACAGAAAGACATACAATCTGTAGTGAATCTAAATATTATTGAAGATTGTACGCTTTAAATATTCTGCATAGGCCGCTCATGAGAAGTGAATCCATCTCTAGACCTTCAGCTACATCATGGTCCTGTCACAGCTGGACCTTTATAGCCTATTGTGCATATTTTAGGTTGATTGGGGGAAATCAAAGTGTGTTGCATTGTTAGCTTGAGACAGTAACTACGGGAAATTGTTTGCTAGGAACCATTACAGACAAATGCTGGTCTTTTGGAGCCCACAAAGATGATGTCGTTTTTCAAAGCTCCGCTGGAGGTTTGGTTGATTTCCTTTGTTGGCTGCATGGCTGGTTGGTGAATCGTTCCACAAGAGAAGTGATTCGTTTTCATGTGGAATTGGAAGTAGACTATCACTGTGTCAAGCCCTGGTTCATACCAATCAGAGACTTGACTTTTTCCTGTTGTATTTATAAAAAACATGAATGCATTGATTTGATTATTTGACAGGGACAATAGACATTAATGGACATTTCTGTAAATTAGATACAGAGCTAGTTTTCAACATTTGTTCCTGGGCAGTATAGTAACGAGAGCACATATAAAAGTTCATATATTTAGTAAAATATTTTCTGTAGCACCTAATACAGCTTTAGGTCACAGTTCAAGACATTGACAATGTTTAAATGTTAGTTCTGTGACATGAATAAGGAAAAAAAAGACATGCACGTGCAGGTCATGCAAGACTTGATGAAAAAGTCATCCTGGACGCATCAGGAAACATTTAGGTTTTAATGAGTGCGACATTGATTTGGTTGTCGCCAGCTTTTTAGTTGGTTGCTGAAGGTGTTAGAGGTGGAGGATTTTCTTATAGTGAGTGTGATGCTGTTCCAGATATTACAGCCCTGACGGAAAGAACAGACTGCCCAAGGGTGTTCCTTCACCGTCTCCTCAAACCATGGATCTAGTGGCTGCGCTGCCTTAGGGATGTCAAGATTAAGCAGTTTTACAATTACTGCGGTTAAAAAAGCTCACGGTAGGTTAACTGTTAGAAGTTTAGGACCCAAGATAAATCGTTTCTAACGAGCAGTAGTGCGCGTGTGTCCAAATGGAGCAAACTGAAAGCTAAAGGCTGAAATTAAATGGCATCCAGTGTTCCACTAAAAGCACATGAAGTCAGTGACAGGTTAAATAATCCAATGTGCCGGGAGAAAATCGTATGTATCTTTGCATGATAATTGCATAATGATGCCAAAGGAAGAGTCCCAAAGGAACCATGTGCAGCGCTGCATTTGTTATGTCACGTTAAAAACCGCAAACTGCGGTGTTCTACTGTGTTCTCCCCCTTAATTCCGATAATCGCGAATAATCGTAAAATTCCAGTATGTTTTCTCACAATAATTATGAGTAAAAAAATTGAGAACGTGACATCCCTAGCTTTGCCAGAGGTGGATTCTAGTTTTATGAATTCCCTTAATGGTGGTGCTCCAAGCAAATTTCAAGTATTTACATTTTTCAAAAATCAGAAGATTGTATGTGTCCAGTGGTTTTGCGAAATAGGTTTTCTGAATCCTCTTTTATACAATTATACGAAATGAAAACCACACATGTTCTCCCTGCTACTTTTAGTCAACTACAACTGAATCTTTTTTATTTATAAGTTTACTTCCCAGTCCATCATGTTCAATTTGATTGTAACTCCTCCTGACATGATTCAAGTGGCACACAATAGGATTACAGCGTCGGGGCATAAAGTAAACCTTTCCTCTAATTAAGTTAAATTCATCCCAGAGCACTGGGATGTCTGGCCTTGTTGACCTATCACATAGGGAATTGTTTTAATTCAAGACAGCATAGACAACAAGGGGAAACGAGAAGAAGGGCATTGTTTCAGATGCCACCAAGGACGGCTATCCCACTGCGCACCTCACAATACTCTCCTCAAGGCTTGACGGATGACACCAGCGCAGCAAAGTGATAGGCTATTATTTCACTTTGCATGGGATAAATGGCAATGCGGGCTTCTACCTGTCGTCTGCCCTTCTCCACTCAGTTCTATCTTCTTCTATGCCGTCTCCGTGGCCGTATGCAATCACACAGCTGTAAGGCAAGACAAATAGGAAGGCTGAGGCATCACAATGTGTTGATTTCACATGTTAGATCCGCTCCCAGGCTGTGTTTGTAGTTGTTGGAGATGGAGCATGAGCTTATGTGCTAACTTTATGATGTTGGTATGCCCCAATTTGGGTTAAAATTCCAAAAATTCAATGTTTTTGCTTTAATTTCATATTGATAAGGTATGAAATTGGTTTATGTATTTTGATTGGAGTAGTCACAGCCATCACTTAACTTTTTCTTGTAGTTGAATAAAAAAAACTGTCCTTTAGAAAGATAAAAGACCCTTTATGTGCATTTAATTTTACAAGATTTTTATCAATCAGATGTCTATCAGGCTAGTTGTTATTGTTTACATTACTGTGACAGTATTTGTCTCTGAAGGTGTTGAAACATGCTGATTAACTCATCCCTTTGAAAAAATGCCCTAAAATCAGGAATGACTAGATGTAACGATAAAAAAAAAAAAAAAAAAGATCAGGTATAGGTCAAGAAATATGTTAATCTAATCAGATTCTCAGCTTCCTAAAATGTTGCTTCTGTGGCGGTTGTCAGAATTGATCCGTATTTTGTGTAAAGTTGTACTCAGGCTCCACATAAGCTTAACTTGGAACATATTCCTACAATGGAGGCCATTTCTTGACTGTCTATTATGTCCCATAATAAACAGTCAAGTATCACACAGATCATTACACCTCACCTTCACTTAGGTCATAAAATATTTGCAGAATCAAAATAAAAGTCTTTCTTTGCCACGAAGGAGGGTCTAAGGATGGGGGATGCTTGTTTGTTAAGATGTTACATTTGCTTGCACATTACATCTGTTTGTTTCACTGTTTTGATGTCTGTGCAGTCCAGTGAGGCCACAAAAAATGATTGATTGACTGCACTGATCAAGTGCAGTATTGCAGTGTTGACTAAAATGTGCTTCTCTCTTTTCGTTCCAGACCAGCAGTATTCATGGTCGCCCGGGCCGTACTTCGATGAGGACAGCTACTCCCCCCCTCCCAGGAATATGAAGGGTCTCTCGGGCGGACGTGCCCAGCTCCAGCTCCAGCTCAGCTCGCCCACGCCTCACACCTGCGGCCTGGCTGACTGCGACCACCCCCTGCACCATGGAGACTCCCGGCCGCCCTCCTACCTCCTCAGCCCCACCGAGAGCTGCCCCCTGGACGGGCACCGCCGCTGTTCCCCCCGGAGCTCCATCCACTCCGACTACATGGTGATGCCAATGTCCATGTCCACCACCGACCACTCCATTTCAAGTAGCACTTTTCCCAGAATGCACTACGGCAGCACTTCCCGGGACGGCACCGCGAACAACCGGGACTCCAGGGACGAAACCGGATCCACGCACGGGGGCAGCGGCAAAATGAATCGCATTCCGGCCAACCTTCTGGATCAGTTTGAAAAGCAGATGCCTCTCCACCGGGACGGCTTCCACACCTTGCAGTACCAGCGCACCTCCACCACCACCACCACCACGGAGCAGCGCAACGAAAGCCCCGGGAGGATACGCCACTTGGTCCATTCTGTCCAAAAGCTCTTTACCAAATCGCACTCGCTAGAAGGGTCCTCCAAAATGAACGGCACCAAAGGCGACTCGCACCGGGACGGCTCGCATCACCACCACCACCACCACCAGGGCCACCACAAACACAGCAAGCGCAGCAAAAGCAAAGACCGCAAGTCGGAAGGCAGCGGGAAGCAGAGGTCGGGGGGCTGGTGGAGTTCGGACGATAACCTAGATAGCGACAGCACCTACAGAACACCCAGCATTATGTCCCGGCACCACGTCGACCACATCACCCACTGCTACCCGGACGCCGTGCACGGGCACCTGGCGGGAGACATGTCCCTGAAGATGTCCAAAAGTAACAACGATGTGAAGTGTTCCGCGTGTGAGAGTATAAACATGGCGCCCGAGGGGAAATTCATGAAGAGGAGTTCTTGGTCCACACTGACGGTCAGCCAAGCCAAGGAGGCCTACAGGAAGTCCTCGCTCAACCTGGAGAAGCCCATGACACCGGCGGACCTCAAGCCCAACCTGCGGCCCTGTCACTTCCTACAGGTGAGGACTGTTTTCTTCTTGCATACTGTTTTTTTTGTTATGGAAGGCTCGCAGTGCTGCCTCAAAGCAAGAAGGCTCCAGGTTTGATTCCTGGAGTGTAATCTTTCAGTGGTCCTGGCATCATTTTTGTCAAAGTAATAGTTTAATTTGGGCGCAGTGAGACAAAGACTAATACGATCAAAAAAAAATGAAGAGAAGGGGCTTAAACAGGTCTGTGCTTTGTTCATGTGGAGAAGCATCATGAAGCAGCAATATGTTTTAATACAATAATATAAATGTAACGTTAGAGACTAAATTCATTTTAGATGCAGTCCACTAAATTTACGTAGATTTTTTTTGTTGACTTAAAGGTGCATTATGTAACTTATTAAGTGAAAAGACAATTATATTAGTGCATATTTGACCGTTTAGTGACCCAGTGGTTGTATAAGTGCAGCATCTTTGCTTTCCATCACAGTGATTCGGATTATTTATAGAGTTTTGTACAAGAAACTTACCAGAAACCCTAAAACAATTGATCCTGGAGCGCCATAGAGGCCGCTGTGATGGGAAGTTAAGGTGGCATGCTGCACCCATACAGCTTCTGGGTCACTAAAAGTTCAAATACACACAGATATCAAGGTTACATAATTGTTCACATAAAAAAGTTACATAGTGCACCTAAATGAAAATGTATTTGTGTAAATCTTGACAAAACTAGTCAAAAGACCAAGACTAAACAAAACTAAACTGAAATGTCATCAAAATGAATAATGGTCAAAACAAATAATGACGAATTGACACTCTAATGAATCAATAAGTAACTTTTTGTGTGCACAGATGTACAGATTTTGATATGTTCACCTTGTTGGATCTCCAGGCTTGAAGAGAAATCCTACTTGAGGTTCAGGGATAAAATGCTCATTTTATTGAGGCACAAGCTCCTTAATCACGCACCTTTTTATGTAGTGATCCTAATTTTAAAAAGCGAATATTTCAAAGCACCTTGACTAGTATGTGCAGTAGGAATTTGAAAATTTGAAATGCGCGGCGGCAGAGTAGTTTCAGTCAAAAGAATGTGGGTTTGATGACTTATCTTGGTGAAGTCTGCATAACCACTCTCTTACATACTCTTACATCCTCTAACTCTAAAGACGTGCAATTAAAGATGAATTGGTCATCATCTAAATTACCCATAATGATTGAAAATGACTCTTCTGCTTCCGACCCAAAGAGGCTTAAGTTACAGTATATAGACTCTATTTTAAAGCATATATAAAAGTTTACTCCAAAGTTAGTACTATTACCGAAAGAAAGCATTTCCGCCTGTAATCAAACTTGCTTTAAAGCTGTGTGTATCATCTCCCACAATCAAAGACCTTTCTACAGGGGCATCAATATGCATCACGAGCGTTATTGACAGACAAGACAAAACCCTGCTCATCTCAGCTGGGTTCATGATTGATTTTTTTCAGAAAACTATTTTGTTTGTCACCGCTCCGCTCCTGGGAATTCGAACTCTTCCCGTCGCTCAACGTGCAGCTAACGACACCAGAAACTATCACAGCGGGCCAAATCAATTAACTCCATAAATGATCAGCGCCGGAGGGGGGGACTTGGCTCATACGCTACAGTATAATAGACCGAGCGGCATTGTTGATTCCACCTTCACTCCTGCGTCGGAGTTGAAATGAGGGTATTAAGTTGGGTTACGTTTGTCATTAACATAGTAGTTGTAAGGAAGTGCCAAAGCATGGGGCACGGGGGTAATAGATGGCACACAGGGGTAGAGAATTTGTTCCAATCTACTGTAAATTCACCTTTAAATAACCAAAAACACATTGACAGTCGGTGAGTTTCATGACTTAAACCCTGTTCAAATATCAGCGCAGAATAACACCAACAACACATGTCCGCTCTCCGCTGATTGGTTCTCTTGCTGCCTGTTTGCCCGGCCTGGCTCCGCCCCTAGAATTAGAAGAGCGGTGAGTCTGAATTTTTACAGACGAGGTGGATAAATAATGCTGAGCCATCGGCCTGTACAAGCTAGGGTCGTGACTACAAACTGGCGAGGAGTGGTTGACTTTTATATTGCTGATGATGAAGGTAAACTGGAGACAGGTGTACAAGGTTTTGGTCAAGCCCACAACAGGAATGAGCACAAAAGGGAGGGGAACACACGGGAAAGGAGAAGTCCAAAGCATGCTCTTAGCTTTGTCTATTTAGGGCAGCACAAGAATGTTATTTTAGAATCTTGGGAACATACGTTGGTAGGACATGCTCAGAGTTGGTGGATGGCATGGCAGAATGAAAACCTAGCCTCCTTGCTGTGGGGCTAACCACTCCGCCACCTCACGCACTTGCTGCCAAATACAGCATGTCATTTTGCTGGCAAGAACTTCCGTCCTATTTTTAGACGCATCTAATGAGCAGCACGGACAAGCGGTATCTGTTACGCTGTCTCACATAATTTTACTGAGTGCATTTGCCTCAATGAGTCTTTTGGGTCCATTGGGTCATTTAGCTGAGGTACTGTCTCAGGCCTGGCACTATATAAACTCCTTCTAAAAATATCCCTGGCCGCTGCGTCCTGCCGCAGGGCTAAATTTAGCTCGCCGTTATCAATTCTATCGGCGCAGGGTGACACATCTCCCCTCCCCAGCGGAGAATCAATGCTCTGTCAGTGGGCCCCCAAGATGCATCATGGGTAAGAGGGAGTAAGTGTGGATATATTGGGCCCATACTGAGAAGTGAAGGGAGGCAACAGAGCTAAAGAAATGTCTGTTTTTGTCTCCCTGATGCTTTTGTTGTTGCTCATCACCAGAGGCAGCCAGGCAGAGACACCGGTCAGAAATCATCCGCTCATACCGAAGGGTCACATTCAGAAGGTTTGGCCATCCTGCTGCGGTTGAATTGGGATTGGCCACAAGTGTCGGCTCAATAACAGCAGAAAGTGCACCCAGGGAGGCTGTCTGTGTTTTTTTCACAGCAGATGGCTCAAAGAGGTGACACCAGCCTTCTCTGTGTCCTCTTTTGTGACAGTGTCAAAGGGTGTCACGCTGAAATATGACAATATGGTTTGGTTAAGTATAGATGATACTCTGGAGTAGCCATACAAACACTGGCACAGATTTATGGTAAATAAAAAAGGTCTCTTTACTTTCAGGATTGTATTCTTTTAAAAATCTTTTTGTAAATGTACCAAGCCTTTTTCTACTATCTGTTTCTCATTACATCTCTTTGGATTCATTTCTTTGGCCTTCCAAATTTTCAATTATGTTCCCATAGTAATCTAAAGAAAGATCCTAAACTAAAGGGACAGATCTGCCAGCCTCAATTAACCTTTTTCATGAGGTGTTAATATTTAGTGGCATTGCCGTGTGCTTTCTCGTAGTGGAACAAACTTGTTTTTGTCTTGTCAGTATATGGTATGAGGAGAGATTTGTGAAGAAAATTGCCTTTGTGCACTGTGCATCTAATTATAATTCCTTTTTATCACTTGTGAACAAGCAGTCTAATTGCTATTGTGGTTAGGTTTTTGCAAATTTCAATAAGCCACAAATGAATTTAGCCTTTATGTGATGTACAGTTAATTAGATTTCCATAAAGTCCTTAAATCGTGAATCTGATTGCATTAAATGCACCGAGTGATCTCCCAGATATGATAAATGATCTGGACTGGAGTAAAGACAGAGACAAAGGAACTCCTTCTTTGTGTTAATGACTAATGTTTAGGGATCTGGCCGTCGGCAGAAACCATCGCTCTCCGTCCCTAAGTCATTTTACAAATTAGCTTAATTTGCCCCCCACATACACAAGCTCAGAGTTTGGCACCGGAATTGACATCAATCAGAAGCAAAAGTTCTGTCGGCACATCACAGTCTGAATAACTGGACAATGTAAAACCTAGCTCATCTCACCTGGATTTAGGATTCTAAGTCTAAGCATATTTTTGTATGTTTTTTCGCCTGGTTTTTATTTTGTTATTTTGCTAAAATACCTCCTAATGATTCACCATCAAGTGTTTGGCATCTTTATTTTCAGCACAAATTGAATTTTCATTGATAGAAGCAGAAAAATAAAATTTAAAAAAAATTAATTTTCTCTCGTCATTCTTTACCTTAATGTAAAATATCAATAATAAAGTCTGTGGACATTTGAAGTGTTTTATGGAGAGGAAAATATTAATATTTATTAAGGAAAAAAACAACAAAAAAGTAAGTCTCTAGCCCATTCCTGTCAGGAGTTATGAAATTTTAAAGAAATAATTAAAATGCTCTGTCCAGCCACTAGGGGGCAGCCAAGATTTTTTTTAAAGGAAGAAGTTCCACACCTGTCCAGCAGAGGGCACTGACACTGTCTTATGGCCATACCACCTTTGCTCTGTCTGATCCTGTCAGATTTCTGTAGTAGGCCCACATAACTATGAAGGGGGCTAAGTGGGCAAGTGCTGAGGGGGTCCAATTTGAAGGGGGCCCCACAAAATTAAATCATGAGTCTCCCTAAAAAATAAATGATGAAAGCTGATTTCCAGCCCTAAATAGGACCTTGAAAGAATAATCGCATATTAAGTCACAATCGCAATATTGAAGATTATTTTCCAAAATCGTTCAGGCCTAGTTACAGGTGAAATGTATATCTTTGCCAAAAATCACACACATTGTTCAATGCACTTTTTTGCAATTTGTTGGGATTTACACCAGTGGTCCTCCATGTTTCTCCCCATTTTTGCTACAAGTGGTTAGGGATGTAACGATATTGGCGATATCGCGGTAGTAAAAGTGCCTCGATATCGTCGTGGTCGTGCTACGGTATTAAAAACAGATATCCGTCAAAAAACAACAAGAATAACCCGGCTCCCGCAGAACAACACATTGTGAACTACATAGACCATGATCCTTTGCGCGGTGTCGTCACAAGAAGCGCCATGGAGTGCATGCTGCACTGCACAGTGTAAACAAGCTTCGGCATGACGGATAGTGGAGGATTGCGTAGCGGAGGATAGCGGCGGATAGCAGTGAACAGGACTCACCTGGAAACTGATGAAAACACCCCCAAAGTTGAAATTGTGCAGCTCCTGCAGCTTTTACGTCAGATGTATGGAAGCAATTGGTTTCGCCGTGTCAAAAAACGCTAAAGAGGAGAGCGGGTAGCGGACAACAGGGGGAACACAAGCAACATAACGAGTCATCTGACGAGCCATCACTCCGAAAAGCTTTCAGAGTCTCTCACAAAAAAAGCCACGTCCGGTCAAAAAACCTTACAGGAGGCATTTTGGACAACTGTGCCACACAACAGCGCAAGGACTCAAGAAATCACCAGGAACATCGTTGAATAGTGTGTGATTTATGGCCCTTTTCTGCAGTCAATGCAAAGGATTTAAAAGGTTAGTGGCTAAAGCTTGAAGCTTGAACTTGAAGTTGCACTTTTAAAGCTCTATGATACGTTTTATGTTGTCATGATCCATAAATATAACAATAAATGGCCTGGTGACTTACACAAGCAGATTAAATGTCAGTTTTTTGTTATTTATCATCATAAACACAATATCGTGAGCTATTTTACAATACGGTGAGCCTCTACACAACATCGTACCGTGAGATCGATATCGTATCGTACTGTGAGATTGTGATATCGTTACATCCCTAATTTTAGTTTGAGAAATACTGACAAAACATATTTGTAAAGCATTAATGATCACATCATTATGTTGAAATGGATGAAACACGTCAAAAATATGTCAAACCTACTTTTCCCCCCAAATTCAAACCCCAAGTATCGGTATCGGAAGCACAAAAGCTGGATCGGAGACAAAAAGAAAACAAAATGTAAAAAAAAGAAAAAGATGTATGCGGTTTTGCTTACAAGTCCTGTATAACCAATTTGAATATCATGCCTCTATCTGTCTTTTATAGCTGGCAACGATTCTTTGCTGCTGACATTGTTTTGGACACAAATTCTGCAGAAGCCTCCAATCTTTCACGTTGATCGATGTTGTCAGAACAGCGTTACCGTAGCTCCCAGAGTCGTCGTGCGGAGGCTAAGGCGCTGTGCAGAAGTGCCGTGGAGGGAGCATTCGCTAATAAACTTAGTCTGTGAAGTCGTGCAGCTGGTGTGCTCTGATACCGCCCGCCTGTAAATCGCACTGGGACACACTCTCCTGCATTTTAACCCAGAGATGGAGACGCATGCTTGGAATATATTCTCCCCCCCGAAAAAAGGATGTTGTTTAAAGCTTGAGCAAGTGTTTTCAGTCGGTTGAGAAGTCGATTTTACTTGTTGGGGAATGACAATCAAGCCACAAAGAAAGAAGCATCTGCCTAATCTAATCAGCCTGGATAAACAAAAGGGTTATCTGATTGAGATGATATATATATATATATATATATATATATATATATATATATATATA
>OMNZ01085578.1:16124-29433 GCA_900303255.1 Lesueurigobius sanzi
GTTGGTGCTACTTAAAGCCTCAGTCACAACCGGACGTACAACTTTTTGTCTGTGCGATTTTTGCCGTTTTCCAAATCGCTGCGTTTTTATGTTTGTTCGTGGAAAACGTAAGATCCACCCAACGTACAACCTGTGAGTTGAATGTGCGTACCGGTGGTGGTGCTTGGGACTCTTCCCACGCCTCGCAGAAGCAGCTCCCTATTGGCCTAGGCAGCTTTCAAGCTTTATGTCAGAGTTTACGTGGGATTGATGCACTCTCACATTAAGGGCAACTCAAGATCGGCTTACGCAACATGTATGGAGGGCGCACATTTCCAAAAAAGTGTCGTACAAAACATGCAAATGACATGCGCTGTCTGTACAGACGGCGCACGAGGTTGTACGACGTGCCCGTAGAGTTTGTTTGACATGACAAAGAACCTCTGCATTAGTCTACAGCTTGAAATGCAGTACGTCACACGTGCGCTCCCATTGCGCTCTCCTTGCGTTACTTGCGTTTTTTGCCCGTAGTCAGGCCGTAGGAGCCCGTACGACCGGTTGTGACCTAGGCTTAAGGGAAGAACTCGATGCAAGAGTAAAGTGTAAATACAGCAAAATTTTAATCCTAGTAGGCTCTGTGAATGTGCGAGATGTTGTCTGCGTATTTTCTTCACTAGCTTGTCCCAGAGAGAATATTATCATACAGTACATGACGTACATCGTCTTGTGGACTTTACGTACTCCATGTGGATACCAAATACATCGATATTTATGCCTGGACACATGGATGAGAGGAGCGAAAAGAGAAGGAAAAAGGCGCTACTGGAGTTATTTCATGGTCCGCGGCTTGACAAAACTAAATATAAAACAACAAAAACAAAAAAAACAACAACAACTTGAAATTAGTGTGTGCTTGAGTTCTTAGTGGCATGGCACCTGTGCTTTCCATCACAGTGACCTCTATGACACTCCAGGATCAACTGTGTTTAGGGTTTTGTATCATAAACCTATACCAGAAACCCTTAGCACCCATGTTGTTTGTTTTTACGCTAAAAAAAACTTCCACAGTGCACCTTTAAAGATCTCCATGTGGTTCTTGAGACAGTGGTTGCCTGGACTAGCAAACTGGTGGTGGCTTCTTCTGTGTCTGACAGACACTGATATAGACCCTTTCATTGTTTGTAAACATTCCAGGCTTAGCTGGAGGCGGGGAGCTAGATCCCTATGTATTTCCATTGTAGCTGTTTCATAGTAACGATAAACAAATGTCTAACTGTTGTTGGAAATATCAGATACAACCTTATTTTATCATCTCAAATGTCATTCCTCTTGTTCTTGCTCCTTAAGCAACATCAGGACCACATTTTTTAGTTGTAGCTTTACACTTATAATCGCTAGTTTTAGTTTAATCTATTTCTCTTGCTCAGTTCCTGCCTCCAGCCGATGTCATTGATGATGTAAGCAGCGGAAGGGTCTATATGAACCTGTGCAGACTCTCACCTCAGGACACATCCAAGCAAACACTGGCTGAATTCAACTGCCAACCATCCAGTTTTCATGCATTCTAAATTAACCTTGAGAGTGCCATTGTGAGCCAGTCGCAAAAGGATCGATCAAGACTTTGTACCAGCAGGAAAGTCCCAGCGAGGATTCTGTGTTGTGAATATGCAATGGTTGTAATAGCCTAAAGCTTTAGGCTTGTGCTGTGTGTCTGGACATACTGTAGTGTGACAAAGACTGAGCAGCAGGGTACTGGCATTTCTCTGTAGGTGTGAAGAGGGAGAAACATGTTCTATTTACAAAGAACTAGTGTGTGAGAAAGTGGCCAAAGAAACAGACTGCAGTTTATTTTTACAGAAGACTGAACTAATGCAGGGGTTATGTCGTGCTTTACTTATGCATTCACATTTTATGTCCTTTTATAGGTTTATAAAACATGTAATGGTCATGGTGCTATTTATTTAGCTATTCTGCTTATTCTGAGCCTTCTCAAGCCTTTAGGTCCTCAGGTAGCAATATTTTAAGAGTCCAAAGTAAAACTCATGGTGAGGCCTCAGTCAGTTTTTACGGCCCCCAACCGTGAAACAGTCTACCTGAGGATCCGAAGTCCTTTATTGATTTACCCTCACCCCTTTTCGGGCTCACAAAAAATACAAATGGATACACAGAAAAAGTCAAAACATTCATATATTCTTACACAAACACGGTTTGTGCGGTTTACAGGTCACATTATGTGCACAGAAGCAACGGACCTGATATCCTAATGCTCCAGAGTGAAGGGGGAGATTTCCTCAGCCAACACTACTCAAACTTGATGTCACATGATCCCACCATTCACCCCGGAGCAATGAAACAGGTGCAGTCCCTCTATGGCACAAGTGTGTGGCCATTATAATGTTTAGTTACCTTTGAGTCAAAGTAGATGGTTAATTGGAAGGTCAGTTACATATTGTATGAACAGATACCAAATTTCACCTCATCGGATGTTCCTTGTAGGTTGTTTGTTTTTACCTTGCTAATTTTTGTGTGAAGCACTTTGAACTGCATTTTTATGTAGGCCTATACAAATTGCTATACAGTTCCCTACACATTCCCTTTTAAGTTTAGACCCTTTTAGTCTTTTGGACATTTTTCATGGAATATGAATGGTAACGCAAAAATGCTTTCTCCACTCATGGTTAGTGGTTGTGAAAAGCCATTTATTGTCAAAACTGAGTTTACTCTTTTGAAATCATAGTGAAACAGAAACGACTCAAATGTCCCTGATCTAATGTTTACATGACCTTCAACAACTGCCAGGAAAATTGTTCAGGAGCAAAGAAAAACTCACTTCAGCTGAAATACAGGACTCTCTTTCAAGATGCACAATAGTATGTCAACTTTTGATCAGGGTCATTTGGCTAGTTACTAGTTGAAAAAGCGTAAACAAACAGGTTTTTTTGACAATAAATGGCTTCACGTATCCACTATGAGTGAAATAAAGGTTTTTGTGTTTTCATTCATATTCTGAAAGGCATAGGTTCTGCCAGGGTATGTAAACTTTTGAGCACAACTGTAAATGCCCTGCTAAATATACAAGATTGCTTCTGCCAAAAGAATAATAGAAGCTAAAATAGACTCATTCTCCAGGTAATTCTTAATAATATCTTGAAACGGGTCAATGAAAGTCAAATATATTAAAATTACTAGACAATTTACATGATTTATGGAGCTATTCCGTTACCAAAGAATAACTTGTATTCCAGTAATAATTCAGGATCCTGTCTCCTGTTCTTACTCCTGTTCTGTTCGTACAAAATCTGTCACACAGTTGTATTTGCCCATGTTGTTTACCTCCGTGTTGCTGCAGATGACTTATTCATGTTACAAACTCCACATTACTTCACAAGACGCCACATTTTGTCTGAATACACTGATCAACATCTTTTTATCCTCTCTCTCTCTCTTTTATCTTGCATTCAAAAGGAAGACAAAGATGTTATTTTCGACAGATGCAGTCTGACTAAACATCCCGGGGACAATAGGAGGATGAAATCAAACTTGGGAATTGACTTTGAAGATTTGTGGTTGTGTGTTGCTGTTTAGTAGCAAATACATTGCATTTGAGAGAAGAACGTATTGGCAATCGGCATCTAAGTCATCTAAGATAAGTCAATTTACAATTTGTTTGGTTGAAGTGGAAATGTCATACAATTGTGTCTTGCAAACCTTCTTTTGGGCACTGTGCCAGACTGTAGCAGAATTGAAATTTCATGTTTATGATTTAAATGAATATGTGTGCATGGAAAATACACTTAATACGTGAAGACTGCTCTTTTGGGGATCTAGGTTGGACTACCCTCCTCTGACAACAGGAAGAATTCCATCCATCCATCCATTTTCTTCAAGATTCAAGATTCTTTATTTGTCAAACCATGTGAATGGTTCGAAATTATGTTTCTCTCATCCTTGATTGTGGAGCGGGGGGAGGGGGAAGAGGGGAGGGAGGGAGGGGGTTCAGCAGCTCAGATTGTTCTGTGTGCACCACATGGCCAGACTGCTCACCTCACTCCTGTAGTTTGACTCGTCTCTGTTGCTGATGAGACCCACCACTGTTGTGTCGTCTGCAAACTTGATGAAGAGGTTTGAGTCGTACTTTGGAGCGCAGTCATGGGTCAGCAGAGTGAACAGGAGAGGGCTCAGCACACTGCCTTGGGGAGCCCCCGTGTTCAGTGTGATGGTTCTGGAGGACTTGCCGCCGACACGTTCTTCCGCTTTATCCGGGGCCGGGTCGCGGAGGCAACAGTCTGAGCAGAGACACTCAGATTTTCCGATCCACGCACACCTTCTCCAGCTCTTCCTGGGGGATCCCAAGGCGTTCCCAGGCCAACTTAAAGACCTCGTCTTTCCAGCGTGTCCTGGGTCTTCCCCGGGGCCTCCTCCCAGTGGGACGTGCCTGGAACACCTCTCGAGGGAGGCGACCAGGAGGCATCCGAAACAGATGCCCGAGCCACCTCAGCTGGCTCCTTTCGACATGAAGGAGTAGCGGCTCTGTTCCGAGCTCCTCCCGGTGACTGAGCTCCTCACCCTATCTCTAAGGGTGCGCCCAGCCACCCTGCGGAGGAAACTCATTTCGGCCGCTTGTATCCGCGATCTTGTCCTTTCGGTCATGACCCAAATCTCATGACCATAGGTGAGGGTAGGAACGTAGATCGACCGGTAAATCGAGAGTTTTGTCTTTGGACTCAGCTCCTTCTTCACCACAACAGTCCGATACAACAACTGCATCACTGTAGACGCTGTCAATCTCATGCTCCATCCATCCCTCACTCGTGAACATGACCCCGAGATACTTGAACTCCTCCACTTGTAGCTATTCCGTTACCAAAGAATAACTTGTATTCCAGTAATAACTCCACTTGAGGCAAGGACACTCCACCGACCTGGAGAGGGCAGGCCACCTTTTTCAGGTCGAGAGGAGAGAGAGAGGGAGAATTACATGATATAAATGATACAAGCTACCATTTCTAGCTGATGGCATAACAAATGGAGTGCAGTTATTTTACCCATTGAAGCATAATGGACATCTTTAGACTTTGAACCCCTTTGAAATCCTTAATCATTTAAAAATAACTGTAAGATTGGGCTTATGCTGCTTTTCAGGCCGACCTCCAACAGGGACAAATGACTCGCATTGTAATATATTGTAAAACTGTATTTCAGTTGGAGGGCAGCTGCCAAAACAACTCTATGAAAGATAGAAAAGAGAAACGTTTTTTTGAAAGAAATGTCCAAAAAATAAAATTGACGAATGTTCTACTTGATCAATATCAACATTGGATTCCCAAACCTGCCAAATTATTCTTATGGAAAGTCTTTTCTACTGCCCAACACCACACATTATGTTTTTGAATATTGCCCCCTCTTTTGAACACCTTTATGAGAAAATGGTTAGATGAAAGTTCATATCTGCAGACAGAGATGGCATAGAACATTGTGACAGTGTTTATTTGTTTGTGTTTGTTTGTTTGTTTACTGTATTTATCAGGACATTGTACAATTACATTATGCTCAAGAGCAAAGATGACTGCACCAGACCGTAGCTTTTTCAAGCCAATTTCTATCTGTAGTGTACTGTAGTCCTTGGGGAAAAGTGTCATATATAGTGCAGTCAGGGGTCATTCATCAGTGTCACATCCAAAACAAGAGGCTAAAACACATCATTCATCAGTATCTTCTCACAGAGACTATAATCACACACATCATCACATATAAGGACACACTATATTTGTCATCCTTACATGGAAACTGGATTTACTTTTTTGTCCTGATCTTTGGAGAACATTAAGCATATTCATTTTCTTTAGGTTAACATTATAACAATGAGTGGATTGAGAATTACAGAGACTAGAAATCTCATTTTTTTTTACCATAGATACAGGCACAGACTTTTCAGCAATCCTCCACCTCAATTGTAAAATATACATGCGTTTCAGTCACGTGACCTCAGTGGTCAGGTCCGCCATTTTCTAGCCCGCTGGCTAGAACAACAGTATATCAGCCTATGCGTCTCTATGCCTGTTTTATATCTATGGTCTGCACTGACTGAACCCAAGATGCTACATCTGAAAACTACACCTCAGACAAGAACAGAGCTGATACTTAAAGAAAACCAAAACCTTTGAATTTTATCCTTAGCAACCTCCTGGAGAGTTAATGACAGCAAAGTCTGCCATGGATGAATAACATAAACCATTGTGACCATAGGCGCACATTAGCTCCAGCTACTGCTCACAAGTTACAAGCTACAAGCACAAACCTCTCCATGAGGACGCCCAGGGCACCAGCCTTGGTACAACATGTGACAGAGGTAGGAGCTGAGGTATTACTGTAAATTTGTATAGAGGATAAATGCACTAGCCGTTAGCGGTTGCATGCTAACAGCTTTAGCAGCCTAAACACGGACTCTGACTTTCCTCTGGGTGCTCCAGTTTCCCTTACCACTAAAAACATGTTCAATCGGTCAAGATTAATGAAAGTGAGTTTGTGAGTGCGAATGTAGGACAGCAGATGGAAATTAGCCCAAGGCTACAATCGGGAGTGGTGTGTTTACATGCATGGTTCTCATGTGTTCATTAGCATGCACTGTCCCAACCAAACCAAAACAAACAAACAAACTCGAATAAAAAGCCAAGGCGTAGTTGGGCCAGTGGGCCGCTCAGCTCTAACTAATTGTAGGTGTGGTGCCTTAAAAAGCCGAGGTGAAGTCTGGGCTAGGAGAGGGCAGCCGCCCACAAGCAACACACGGCCCCCAACTAAGTGTATGTAAGGTGTATACTATGACCACAATGGCTTGTGTTCTCTTGGCGATCCAAGAGAACACAAGTCGTAAAAAGTTTTGAACAAAAGGCGAGAGAAGCATCTGCTACATGTGACTCCTAATTTAGTGTATATAGGCTATAATTTTTCTCATTCAATTTCGCAGCGGTATGCACTCGCTAACATGCAAACCCATACATTTATAATTGACCCAGAATGTGAACCGCACAACCCGCCTGAGAGGATAATTACATGGGAGGCAGTGGTAATGATGTCTTTAAGTTTCCGTGCCCCATGCCATGCTGTGCCCTCTGACCCCAGGAAGAGTTTAAAGCTCCGGTGCAAGTGCAGAAAGTTCAATTAAGCACTAATTCGACAGCGGCGAGAGCGGAGTAATTGCAGAGACAGTATGTGGTCACTGACTTGAGTTTGTGCTTGCTTAATAAGCAGAGCGCATCACTTCTCTCTCTCACAGCAATGGCATCTGTTTCCCCCGGTGTGAGATGGCACCGAAATAATAATATGAAACCTGCTGATTTATGCTTGGTATCAATGGAAGCTTATGGTGAATCTAATCAAGGAAGGTTAGCGGTGTGTCGTGGCAGAGGTGTGTCGCCAGTGGATCAGAATGTTAAAATCTAACTAGCAAATCGAGTTACAATTGCAAGAAAAATCACAATTGTATGTGTTTTCCGCCAGAACCCTTCAGCCCTGTCGTTGAAACATTCACCCACTTACTCCAGGGTTGCTGACTTGAATGCTCTTGCGTATGGTTGTGTCCTTGGGCAAGACACTTCACCTTTTTATTTCGATAATAATGTATTAGTGTGATTGGTTATGATTACAGTATGCAGAGAGTTTTTTTTTTACTGTGGTAAACAAGATGGTTCATACAGCACTAACATGTCAGAGATGTACTTTGGTGGACCATGAAGCTACTTGTAAACAAGCAAAGCCGTGAGCCTAGTCTTTGAGCAACAGGAAGCCAGTGCAGAGACCTGAGCACTGGACTAATATGGTTGTATTCCCTGGTTCTAGCCAGGACTCGAGGAGCAGTGTTCTGGATGTGCTGCAGCAGAGGTTACATTAACTGAAAATTGTCAGTCAATGACAGAGTATTTTGAGTTCTGAAGGCTGGCTTTTGAAGACTGTCCTTCATTTTGTAGGATTGAAAATCGATCATCATCATTTGAGAGTTTTACACGCAAGTTCTAACACAATGTAGTTTCCAAGTTCATGTTCCATGCTTCTGTTAAGAAATTATATGTAGATTTATCCGATAATCTGTGTTTTCTTACATATGTAATACTAGGCATACAATGAGAAATGAATTAATGAAGGATAAAAATGGCTCATGACAGATTTCTTACAATTATCCCTGTGAAACCACTGTACTGCAGTATACATTTGAATTGATTGGCATTAATTTATTTATTGGATGATTATTGACTAAAGTTCTGGGGCCTCATTTGTATTGTAACAATTGAACCAAGAATCAAACCCAAAAGCAGATGCAAAGGAATATAAAGCATTTATTGTACTCGTTACGAGTGGAGAGACCAGGGGTGTGGAGGGAGCTGAGCTGAGGACCAGAGGTGGATAGTCGGAGGTAGACAGGAATGATGACCAGAGGTGAGTAGTGATGGGCCATCTGAACCCGAGGCTTCGAGGAGTGGGGGGCGTGCCAAATGAAGCTATGATTCGGAGCGCGTCTCACTTCGCGAATACCCACGTACATGACCAGTGTAAAATGAAGCTTCACTTCTGCGCCGGTCATGTGATCGCTTCAGTTTGCCGTGTCACTTTCAGAATAAAAGTGCGAAGCGCCTTGGGCGCCTCGTGGGTGTCGTAGGTTGGATGTAGAGTTTGGATTGCAGGTGAGATAGAGTGAAAGTCAGTTAAGAGCTAGATATAGTATTATAGGTGGTTACAAGTTAGTATTCGAAAAAAGGAGCCACTTAAAGCATGCAACTGTTGGAAAAAATATTTTCTTGAATAAAAATCAATAGTTCCCCCTCACTCAAATGTTCCCCACAAGCACTTTGTCACCAACACACATTTATCACATGTTCTTTTTTGTTTATTCAAACAAGTCTATACAATGAAAGGATTATGAAAAGTAACGCTCAAAATGAGCATAAATCTTACTGGATTTTCATAATTTACAACCATTACAACACTGAAACATTTACAAATAAAATACTGTATAAACCTTATTCAGTGAGGTAATAGTAAGTTCCATTTAGTGAATATGAGTCTCCAAAGACTCGAAATGAAGCTTTTACAGGCAGTCCAATGAATTGAAGTTGGTCAAGTGAAGCCTTGCTTTCGAGCTGATGACGTCATTGCTTCATGTTTCTGTGTTGGTTTCATGTCAGTTTCGTAGCGCTCCCCTGAGCTGTTACGCCTCCACTGATCCATGATTTACGTCATTGCTGTTTATTAATTCAAATGAATGACATGATCGTGAGTCTATAATCGACATGAACATTTTATAAATGTCTTATGGTGTCGTTTTATATGATATAAAATGATGACACCTTATAATATGTGTAAGACCACAAATCATCACAGCCATCCAGTGGCAGAAGTGTAAAGTGTCCGCCTTGTAAATTCTGAACCCGGGTTCGATTCCTGGCTTTGTCTGTTGTTACTGACTAACTACATTATAATATTGCCAAATGATGTAGCAATTCTATTATAATAACGAGTACCGAGCTATCTGTAATGCATTTATCAGGTTTATATATGTCTATTATTTTATGTATTTTGCATGCCTTACATTCTTTAATCACAAGATGGCGCAAATGAAACAGTTGCTTGAGGCATCAACACCTGTATCAATACAATTGCCTGAAAGCCTCAGGTGGTTCATGGAGCCTCACTTGACCATCACTAGAGGTGATTAGTCGGAGGGAGCCAGAAACGTGGACCAGAGGTGAGTAGTTGGAGTGAGGCTGAGACACACTAGGCTGGAGAATCAAAGAATCCAAAAATCAATAACAAGAAAAATCTCAATCACAAAAAGTACTTAAAGAGCTGGAGTTCACCACTGTGGTAGATGGACGATCTGGCAGAGAAGTGGTGGAGAAACCAGGCTTATATACGGCAGGTGATGAGATCCAGGTGGTGGAGCTGTGCCCAGGAACTCCAAACAGGGTTTGACAGAACAGAAAGGAGGGGGAATAACAGACATGGATCATGACATATAAACTGAACGTTCCTACGAACTCTAAGGTTTGTACCAACAAAACAAAACTTCACATACGGGAAAAATATTGGGATTTCTAAAACGCCCCAGAATACTCACCTGACCAATCTTCTCTTCATTGATCCCTGAAATGTGCGCACATGACCCTCCTCACGACACGCCCTCTGCACGGTTTCACCATAAAACACCAATGCAAAGTGAGATATTGATGAGATTGAGGCGATAATGAGCTGGTTTTATGGATTGCGAGGGACAGAGAAGGAGGAGACATGCTGCAGTGACAGGCTGTGTAAAGTACATTTCCGCTTCTCACATATTGTCATTGTGCACTATCCCGAACAAATTCTGAACAATATCGCGATTTATAAAACTGCACATAAACTCTCTGGGCCTTTTCATTCTTTGATGAATTATTATCGCTGCACACAAAGGTTTGAGTCTCAGAACAACACTGCAGCCCGGTGTGAGAGAGAAGGAGAGGGCACAGCCGCGGTCAGTGTTGGGTGTAACTCATTACAAAAGTAACTAGTTACAGAAATATATTACTTTTTCAGTAACTGGGGAATATAATATATTACTTAAACAAAATACAGTAATATATTAGTCATTACAATTGAAGTAACTCAAGTTACTTTAACTTACAAGTGCAACTCCCCCCAAATAAGATGCAGCACCAAATCAAGCTGGATACTGGGGTAGCTAATTTAGTCAAAACAAAACAAGAGAGAATGGAGACGACTGAGGAAAAGGAAATCTTTCATTACATTTAGCTCAGTGGCATTGTTCTCCCTTTTTTCAGTTTAAATTTTGCTAAAAGTAACTAGTAGTGTAGTAGTGTAACTCAGTTACATTTTTGAAACAGTATTATGTAACACATACATGTTACATTTTTAAAGCTGTAACTAGTAATATAGAATATATTACAATTAGTAAGTGACTTCCCCAACACTGGCTGCAGTGCGTAAAGACACATCATCTCTGAAGACATTTTGACTCGTGCTGAGACAAACCTGGAGCTGCTCATAACTCATGTCACTGATTATTTCATGAAAGCGCATATAGACGCTGCTGGATCATCCTTCCCCATTGAAACGCTCCAATCCCAGCGCCACCACTGCGCTCCAGTCTCATGATGTGGCACAGTCTCATTAAACAACAGTATGTTCCCTGAAAGGAAGCTGTTTGTGCTTTATTTAATTAGTTTGTCTTATATATAAAACCAGGCAGACATGCCGTGTTGTGTTATTCGATACAGCATGTCTGCGTTGTTATAACTGCAACTGTAAAAAATAAATCTGAACTGGCTAGACTGGTGTGCACTGCACAAAAAGTGATGGGAGTAAACGAACATCCATCACTGCAGCAGATATTTGAGGAGACTGTCATCAAACAGGCAAGAAAAATGACTCCCTCCCTGCACTCCCAGTATGAGCTGCTCCCATCTGGACTTCGCTAAGTGCCAGTTAAAAACAAAAAGCGAGAACTAAACAGGTATAAGAACTCATTTCTCCCCACATCAGTGAATCTCCTGAACTCAGGCCAAAGAGCAGAGCGCTAATGAGTGATTTGTTTTTGTATGGAACTGTATGAATTGAATTGTCTTGTCATAATGTGTTTTTGTATGTGGAGCCTGTGTGTCCAAGACAAATTTCCCCACAGCTTTGTGTCGCTGTTTCCCCTTTCTCCAAACTGTGCATACGGCAGCTCGATACCAGGCGTTATGTTCCACGTCCAGTTTGGTTTCTATGAATTAACTTTGGCACAGAGCAGTTCGTACGGAAGATTTTGGCCTCATTTTGTTTGTACATGAGCCTTATAAATGAGGGCTCTGGTCTGTTTCCATTATTACAAGATATTACAAGATTGAGTAAGTAAGTAAGTAACCCTCTTGTTTCTTTCTCCCTTTTGGACTAATCACAGAGACCCTACAGCCATGTTTTAAACCAGTTTGATAGATTTAATTTATTTCTGCTGCTGCTGCTGCTCAGAGAACCACCTCCCGGCTGTATTTAGACCATCACACCCATGCTCAGAAGAGACTCCAGTGTCGTCCATCTTCCCAAAGTGAAACACTGGCCGTAATTACACACAATATTAGGACACATCTGTTCTACCAGGGGGCTGCCGCTCTGGGGGATTCAACTCCACGCTTTCCCAGTGTTTCCTCAAGACAAGCTTTGGAATTAAAATACTTCCTCCTATACAACAATTTCATGAAATCATTTAGACGTGTATTTTTATGGATTAATGAAATCAAAGCTCTTTTTGAGAGAGTTTCTTTGGCAACAAAACCTTTTTCATCCTCTGTCTCACTGCAACAATGAAATGGCAGCAGTTTAATTAGTTCAGTTTGAATAACGTTTTTGTCAGTATCTAGACTTTATGAAAACAACACCAGTTTGTTTATTTGACATACACTATTTCAATCATCATTCCAAGCAAGCTCAAAGGATGAAACGAAATTGCGATGCGCACCAAGACAAAATAAACTTGCTCTCTTGCTCTGCTAATTTTGTTCATAAAAGACTACAGTAGCCATTGTTAGAGATGCCTTTGATTTTGAAGTGTTGTGGGCTCATAGAAATGAATATGTTATAACACCAAAATGGTTTTAGCATCATTTAGGCAAAGATTCTTCAGTCTCCATCTGTACTCTGTAGTTGGAGTGTGGGACGTTTCGCTCTTTATCCAAAAAGCTTCGTCAGCAAATGAATAGACTTGACACGCTCGTGGGTCTCTTAAAGGGTAACTAAATGGGCGTGCAACAGCCTTACTCCACCCACAAACACAACCCAAACACGGCTGAGATATGGGCGTGCTCGGAGGCTTTGGGGTGAGGTGCAGGGGGGTGAGTGTGGGCAGGTGTAGTGTATTATGTATAATGAGGAGGACTGCATGTGTTTAGTATTGCAAGGCATTCTGGGAGACGTATTTCCTAAAACTACAGCTACACATTACAGCCATGGATTACAGCACACTCAAAGTTCAGAATCAGAATCAGAATAGAGTTTATTGCCATTGTCAATGAAGGTTTCACAGACTAGGAATTTACTTTGGTTTGACTCGTGCAACATGAAACATAAATATAGATATAAAATAAGATAAATAATAAACTATGGAGAAAAAAAAAAAAATAGTAATAATTAAATAAAGGCTATAACTTTAATTTAGAGGCAATATCTCATCTTGCTAACTTCATAGGAGCTGTGCTCTGATATAAATGTACAATCTGAGTGTAAACAACTGGATTTAGTGGCTTTGAATTATGAACGTGATGTGCAACTTTGCCGCCCCCTAGTGTGCAATCTGTAGATTTCTGTA
>OMNZ01085599.1:0-10030 GCA_900303255.1 Lesueurigobius sanzi
GCCGCACGGAAGCCCTGTCGAAACTCGTCCTCATTTATTACATTTCAGCTTCATAAAACACTGGAGTCGCAAGACAAAAGAAAAAAACCTTAGTCTTTGGGGGTTCGGTTATTGCAGTATTTAAAATTGCGATGTTGATTGGATTGCGATTAATTGTGCAGCCCTATTCGAAACGCCACGGTGCACATCGCGCGGCTCGAGCGGACAAACCATTGCAGCGACCTTGTTTTTCTGGTTTGTAAGGGAGTCCTCCACGTCTCTTTCCTCTGTAGCTCCTCTGTAGGCGCTGACGGGTCATTCAGCACGACTCGCTGCAGTTTGATCTGTGGTCTGTGAATACATAGTGCTTTAACCCTGTCCTCCGCTGTGACCCTGCGTGAGGCTGCAGCACATGCTTTTTCACCTGACACGACATACGGCGCTGTTTACTGCCGCGGCATAGGGGAAGGTACACACACTTATATATACTCAAATATATTACACGGGGACTCTTTGTACTTCGCTGTCGGGCTGTACTCCACACACACAGCGTCCCGTAGTTAATAGTATTTATCGTCAGCGCTGGGCCATGTACTTCATTTCATTACTTGAGTAGAAGTACAGACGCTACTGGTCGAATGTTACTCCAATGAAAGTGAAAGATGCCAGAGAAAATTTATGTAGTTTAGTATTTGAAGTAAAAAGTATGTTTCATTTTGTGTTGTGAATCTTCAAAACATGAAACATATGGATATACAATACTTCTGAAGAGTCTTTTCCTCTTGTGTTCCTTCTGGTTTAACTGGTGCAGATAGAAATGACCAAAGAATAGAAAAACAATATTGATACAAAATTTGTAAACACTTGAGGGACAAACCATTGTACGGTTAGTGGCGTTGAATTATACATCTGCACAGCGCCACCTTGTGTTCCGGAGAGGGCATGATAATGATATAAAATCAGAGAAAAAACCATGATGCAACCAACTCCGTAAGTAATGAGTAACAAGCGTGTTTTTTAAAATGTAGTGGAGTAGAAAGTATTATATTTGTTTGTCAAATGAAGTGTAAATTGTCGACAAAAATACTACTCAAGTAAAGTACAGATCCTCAAAAACTCCACTTATTCATTTATATATAGACCCTTTCAATGTTTGTAACCATTTGGGGCTTCGCTGGAGGTGCGAACGAACCTAGATCCCTTTGTAGCTGTTGTCATAGTAACGATAAACAAGTGTCTTACTGTTGTTGGAAACATCAGATAAAACCTTATTTTATCGTCTCAAATGTCGTTCCTCTTGTTCTTGCTCCTTAAGCCACAACAGGACCACATTTTTTAGTTGTAGTTTAACACTTATAATCGCTAGTTTTAGTTTAATCTTATTTCTCTTGCTCACTTCCTGCCTCCAGCTGTTGATGTAAGGAGTGAAATGGTCCATTTGTTTTTTTGGTTGGGCCAGTGCCTGTTAATGAACACACATGAGAACCATGTAAACACACGACTCCGGATTGTAGCCTTGTGCTAATTTCCATCCGTTGTTCCACACTCCGCACTCACAAAACACACTCATATTCATCCTCATATATTCTACCGTACTTTCCGGACTATTAGACGCTCCAGCCAAAAAATACATAATGAAGAAGAAAAAAACATATAAGGCACATTTTTTGGGCGAAATTTATCTTACAAAATCGAAGACCAAGAACAAACATTTGGAATAGAATAGAGAACAGCAGGCTGAATAGGTGTACGGTATGCTAATGTTAATGCTAATGCTTTGTGTAGCTGAATGATGGTTATTCAGCTACAAAAAGGAGGTGAGTGAGAGGAAGGTTTTGGCCAAGTTCACATCCATCATGGACAACGCCCTTCACCCACTGCACAGGACTGTAGAGGAGCAGCTCCTTCAGTCACAGACTGAGACACCCTCAGTGACAGAAGGAGCGCTACCTCAGGTCCTTCATACCCACCGCTATCAGACTACAACTCTACTGTATAGTTCTATGTGCAATAACAATATCTTAATATTTTAATATATGCAATAACCTCAGTGTGTACAATACCTGCAATGCCACTTATCAGTTATCTTGTCTTTTATTCAGTGTACATAAGAGATGTTAGTACTTTTTTTTATTGATAGATGCTAAGAGACATTTATTTTATTTTATTATTATTAGTTTTTTGCTTTATTTTTTTATCCTACCCCAGTATTATTATTATTTTCTTATTAGCATTTTACAATCTGCTTCTGTATTCGTTCATTTCTCTCTTGATCACAGTAAGCTATCTCTGTGTACAGTAAGCTATCTCTGTGGGCAAGATGGGTGAAGCGCAGTGCCCAAGGACAGCTCGCGTGGTTTGACCCGGTGATCCTGCTAATACATTCAAAACAGAAGTGATACAAACGCATTATATTGTGAGGTGAGAACCCAAATCTTAAAGGTTAAGAGTTTCATTACCCAATATGCAAGTGCAGTGGGTGCGTAGGTGGTGCAGGCACAGGGCAAGCTCGCAATGCAAATGTGCAGCTTAAATGTTTTCAATATTCAACAGTAAATCACATGTCCTGGGGGTGACTTTGAAAATAAAATTAATCTTTTTGAGGTTATAGTGGACTCATATGTTAAATAATAAAATGTATTAAATTAACTACTGTGTAAATTTAAACTGATTATCCAACTCTGTCCACCACAGAATCTTTAGAAAATATCATTATTGAAACGTTACCTGTCAAGTATCCCGTTTTGCTACAGGAAACTACCGTATTTTACCCCTCTTTCCTTGGCTTGTGCCCCCTACTGACTGATGCCTTCCCCAGTACGGCGTCCCAGGTGTGAGAAAGGGTGTACGCTCCGCCGTCCCGGTTCACAGAGGCAGGATCTGATATCACTGAGTAATTAAGAGTCCGGGACCAATGTCAAAGTTGTTTGCCCAGGACCAATGTTACAGCCAGCCAATCAGGGGTCAGTTTTGCTAGTCTGCTTTAAAAACTTGAGATGTCATGACAAAAATGAAAGAACAGGGAAATCTTAAGCATTAGGGTTAGGGCTAGGTATATTTTCAGACACCAAATTACAGCAGAACATTCCCTGTTCCTAAACTTAATTTTTGTCATGACATCTCAAATTTTCACCCCTGATTGGCTGGCTGTAACATTGTCCCTGCACTGCAAAAAGTGCCTTACTAAAAACAAGAAAAAAAATCTTAAAATAAGACAGAATGTCTGCCAATGGGGTAGGCATTTTTTCCTTGTTAAGAATTCTTATTCTTATAAGTCAAAAAGACTAAATTTAAGCAAATCAACTGCGAGATTTAAGCAATATATATGGCTTCTCTGATCCAGCAGTGGTACTTGTTACTTTCTCACCCTTTCTCACACCTGGGACGCGGTCCTGGAGAAGGCGTGGGTCAGTAGGGGGCGCAAGGTTCCCCTGCTGACTGGAAAATCCATATAAGCAGCCTCAAAAACTTCACCATCACGTGACGCTCATGATGAAGGCTACAGGAAGTAGTCGAAACTAGTCAAGCAGCTAAACAAACCTCTTGTCAGTCTTGTCAGTTTAAACTAAGAAGACTGTATGATTTTTTTTTTAAGTGTACTTGACCGGTATTTGTTAGTGATTGGATTCACAAACCTGCCATATTATTCTTATGGCTGAAAGTCCTTTCTACTGGCCAACATCACGCACATGTGAATATTGTCACCACTTTTGGACACCTTTATGATAAATTAATCAGACCTTTGTTCATATGTGCTGACAAAGAAGATATTTAACTTTGTGGCCCAGGAATTACACAGACATTAGCAATAAACTAAGTCTAGAGATCTGCATTTTGACAGCCATAGTTAAAGCCACCCTCCTCTTCAATTTTAAAATAAAGGCTCTTCAGAATATTATGATGTCACATAAATCCAACCTATTACATTTTGTTTTCTTCAAATCGGTCTAGCGTCTGCCTTTGCCTGTAAACTGTATTTATTTGTTGACGATCTCGGCCTTGAGCTTGCGAGCTGCACATGGTCCGTTCACGTCGCGTTTCACAAAGACCCAGCGACTTGCATCAGTTTGTCTCCGCTCTTATCTCGAGGCCCTGACTGTGACACAGCTGCTGTACACAGTTCACCACTCAGTCAACACACGTAACCCGCCCTATCATCAGCTAAATATAGGGCACGCTGCCAAATCATCTCTGACAACTGCTCTCTGTCCCAAACAGGGATTTACATAGATACGGGTTATGAGCTGGTCCAGTTCTCACTACAGGCACGATGTTTGTACTCTTCACCCAGGAATAAATGCTTTACATAGATATGACGATGGCAGTGGGTTACTTGGTAGAAAAGTGTGCCCAATAACCCATGGTTTGTTGGTTTAACTCCTGCTTCTGGCTTTGAATCATTGTTGTATCATTGGGCAATTCATTTTATCCACTAAGCAGATACTGGATTGTTCTCGATTGTCTCATATTTTTAACTAGGGCTTGGCATTAGCACCTGCCAACTAAGATGTTTCCTGTAATACAGTTTATACAGTTCTATTGATAGATGCTAAGAGACACTTTATTTTACTGTATCAGTATTGGCTTTTTAAATTTATTTATTGTCCTATTCCAGTATTATTATACTGTTTGCAAACCTTTTTTTCTTCTGACGGCACATTTCCCGACTTTGTGCACCCCCTTGTGTGATCCTGTCCTAAGAGCTGTTGTAACAAGTACATTTCTCCATTGTGAGATCAATAAAGAACCATCTTATCTTGTCTTATCCAGTATAAGGTGCCACTGCTGCCATAATTTAACATTTTTTTCTATTTACCAAAATATATTTTTATGTTTGTATATTGGTTCATCTACCAGTATGTGCAAGATCTTTTTTTGTCCATACATTTTCAAGTTCAATGTTCAAAAATGCAAAGGGAAATGCTGCAGCAAATTAATATTTTTTTTTCACAATTACAGTTAAGATAACAAAAGAGACTTGGCAAAACTACATATAGTAAAAACAATGCCAGCAAGAATGAAGCTGTTATCAGGGCCAAAGGTGGCCACAAAAAATATTTTTTAGGTTATTATTTGTCAACAAGCACTATTTTGTTATTCCAATTGTTTATTTTCTTAATGAATAACAATGACATTTTTGAAATATTACTACTGGAAGTTATTTACTGTATGTGTTCCTGTTTTCATGACAGGTGGTCTAATAAATGTGTACATACACTGTATGTACACATTGAAGTATAATATACTACAAGCTACATTATACAGTTGTGGCCAAATGTTTACATACCCTGACTGAAATTTTGACATGAAAGAGACCACGGAAACCTTTTTTCACTGATAGCTAGTGTCTGTGTGAAGCCATTTATGGTGAAACAACTGTGTTTACTTTTTTAAAATAGAAAGTACCAAAATGACCCTGGTCAAAAGTTGACATACTCCAGTTCTTAATACCTTGTATTACCCCCTTTAGCATCAATGATAGAGTCAGAAACGTCAGTGCAGCTCTGGGTGGAAGATCCAGGGGTCTGTCAGGAGCCCAGACATTCACAGACCTTTTATACACACACTAATGTAAGCAAACAGGTCACATTATACACAACACTAATGTAAGAAAACAGATGGCAGGTGACGACCGTTACCTTTATGAGTCATTCAAACCCGATTGTGTCAGCTTGTGGACTTGTTTTCAAGCCAAGATCATGGGGATCATGTAAATGTTTGATCAGGGTCATTTTGGTACTTTCAATTATCATTATTTTTTAATTTTAAGAGTAAACACAGTTGTTTGTGTAGGTTCTCAGTCGTACAGGAGTTGTCCATCGTAGGCAAAAATTCTTCAGTCTTCATCTGTACTCATTAAGCTGATGACGATCTTTGGACTAAGATCGAAACGTCCTACACTTCAACTACAGAGTACAGATGAAGAATTTTTACCTACGAGTTAACACAGTTGTTTCACAATAAATGGCTTCACACAACCGCTAAGTGAAAAAAAATGTTTTTGTGTTATCTTCTTTGAAAAATGGCCAAAAAAACCCAAACTTTTGGCCACAACTGTATGTAGTTTCAGTAGCCACTTTGGCTGCTTGGACCATTAGCAATTAACAATTTAAAGCCAAATATTGTTTGTTTTAAATGGTGAAAGTCCTCAAAATGGTGTCCAAAACAGGAAAAAGTACTGTGACTGGAAAAGAAATTCTGGCATTATATGGTTGTGTCAATGGGCAATACACAAATGGGTTTACATTCAAGATATTTATATAAAATATCTTGAATGTAAGATATTTTATATATCTTACATATATAAAATACAAGAGTCGTGAAAGAAAATGAATTGTCTACCTGTGTTTGTTAATGGCAAGCCCTTGTTGGAAATATTGTCAGAAATACCTTTTATTCATCAATTGTTTTTTGAAAATGTTGATTATTTCTCATGTGTCAGCAGTTCGGTATCAGCTAATTCTACACTTCTGTGAAACCAGCTGAGGCTTTAGAGAAATCCCCTTTGGTTAAGTCCTGGTATTGACCCAGATAGAAAACTTGCGTTTACGTCCTGGTTTAGTTCACGGTTAACCTCCGACGTTGAAGTATACTGTATGCTACATTTACATTTCAAAACTGTGGATCCCCATCTCTGCCGGTGCCGCAGTGGCTTCAGACACAGAAAGCGAAGGGAACCCAGCTGTAGACTGCGTGAACTCTGGGCTCTTTGTGCAGGAGTGTTTGCCGTGCGTAGCCTTGAGACAGTCTGATGTGGCGCGTACTGAAGGGATCTGAATGAGGCGCTCTGCAGACGAACACCAGACGAGACGAGTGAAGGCGAGAGGTGGGAGGACGCAGAAAAACACAGGGAAGTCAGCCGTCAATCACCCGCCGCAGGAGACGCGCCGCAGATTCTCACAGAGAGCAGAGGGGCATTATGCTTCCTGTGGCCGCCCGCCGTTTTTGTGCGCGGAAAGTTTTAATTTAGCAGCGCCGAGGGACTTTATCGTGTCAAACGTGGCCACAGATACTCCAACCACGAAGCAGTGGCTCAGTGGTGTTGACCAATGGATGAAATAAGCGGACTATGCAGCTACTTAGGGCCCTCCCAACAATGCATCAATTTGCGTGCCTCAAAAATGTCTCCAAATAATGTCTCCTCCCACTAGAAATAGTCAAATTGTCTTAAAATGTGTATATTTGCCCTTGAGTCACTAATTTCAAGAAAGGTAAGTTTTTTACACATAAATTAAGAAAAAAACATCATCATTTCAAGCAATTTCAAGTAAATTAATATTGTTTTTATTAAGTGAGTGTGATTAGACTTTCTTTTTCTGAATTTATGTGTAAAAAACTTTCTTGAAATTAGCTACTCAAATCACAGGCAAATATATACATTTTAAGAAAATTTGACTCATTTCTAGATTTCTTTTTGCAGCACAGTCTACTTTCTGTTACAAACATAGTTCGGTTGACGCTGTGTCTCTGCACAGTAATGCATTTAAGTTTGGTGTTTTCCTGGTTTAGACATGGTTTACAGATACAGTTCAGTCCAGTTTGGTCTATTTTTAACCCTTTTTACAGCCGTTTTAGTCCTGGTTTGATCTCGATCGAGGCCCCGCGTTTGGAAGGGCAAATATTTTGTGAGGTGGCACTTGGTGTGAAAAGTTTGAGAACAACTGGTATATGCAGCTATAATGCAGCTATTCCCAAAGTCCAGTGGGTCGCAGTCCGAGGTCCCCCTAGAGCAGGAATCTCCAACCTTTTTTTACCCAGTGAGCTACTTTTACGTAACAACAAGTTCTGTCAAGATGATGATTCAACACAATAAAAGAAAAGGACTGTAGTTTCCGCTTTATACTTTGCTATTCACCTAAATGTGTTCAGAACAAAAAATGCGATCTAAAATTTAGATAAAAGATACAATTTTCTACTCATGTAGAAAATTAGAAAGCCTTTGGCAAGCTACTTGAAAAGGACTGGCGAGCTCCTGGTAGCTCCTGAGCTACTGGTTGGAGATGCCTGCCCTAGAGATCCAAACCATGGCCCCTCAACAATACGAATTAACACTACTGATAAGAAATTGTTTTGGTACAGATGCTGAATCAAATTAGTATATTTAAAAACACATTTGTACTTACTTTCAATCGTGAAGAGTTCATTCGCAAAAGCAGATATCTCTGTTTAGAATGTTTTTGCAAACTTGTTTTAAATTCTCATTACCATTCAAGAAAGGTGACACCAGTAAAACTAAAGTTGAATCCATTTGACCAATAAAAAGTGGCTCAATATTTCTCAAGCAATAAAATAGGTCTTCAAAAGCAATAGTAACAGGGAGCTACTGGTATCCAGCAAACAGACGGTGCACATGGAGAGAGGAACTTCAATAGTTAACAAAGAGAAAGAGTCCAGGCACTCATCTTTTGCAAAAAATAGTGAAGCCTCTGTTGATTTTTGTCAATGGCACTTATCTGTTTTTTCCATTGAATATTTGGCCCCCTCTGCAGTGTCTTTGGGCCCCAGAGAGCCCCTGCTCTAATGTTATGAGATTCTCCTGTTTGGGCTATAGCTTTAAGGACTAATGCAACATTATTACTACAGACTAGCACTAGCGCTGCATAATGGACTACAATCAAGTCAAAGTAGCAATTTTAATGGTGGCAATCAGCAAATGACAATGACTGCAATTATGTATGAAGTACTGAAGATGCAGCATGAATCAAAAGGGAAGAAGGAGCGCGTTCTACGATATTGAAGACTTCAGAGGTCTTGATGTCGGTGTTGATGACTTTTATCTATTGTCATATCACACGTTATAAGACATTGTGAAAGCTCTAAGATGTGTGTGTCATGTTTATGTGAGAGCCCAGACTTGAAGTTAAAGTTCACCTCCTCCACAAAGTACTTTCATTATTACTGAAACCGTTTGCATCGCCTCATACTGTGCAACTGAGATGGTTTGTTGTTGTTGTTGATATTGTCTAAATGCTACATTAGCGGTTTATTATGCTGTGCTTTCCTTCATTGCGATGTGAATTTAGTAAGTCTTTCTTTGGCCTGAGATGCCCAAGTGCCTCACCAAAGGCTTCCTATTTCGACATGAGCTTGAAGGCCCACGTTTTACATGCTTTTCCTCTTGTTCTGAGCACGTTGAACTGTCATGATGGTAAAAATCCAATCGTGATCTGGTCTCTGTGACGATCTGCTTTTTGGGAACATCGTCATATCGTGATTCAGTGGTTTTTATGTTTGACCCAGCTCTGAGCTCAAATACTGATCTCCACACACACTGCTTGAACTGTCAGGACTAAACCAGGAGAAAACTAGGTCTAAACCAGGTCTAAAATCAGACAATATCACGGACTGTAAACCGGACTAAAGCAGAGACTGAAATCAAGGTCTAAACTAGGACTAAACCAGGGACAGAATGAACTACCCTGGACTAAACTCGGACTAAACTAAAAAAAGACTAAACCAGAATGAAACAATGATTACCCAGGAATAAGCCAGGACTAAACCAGGTCTAAACTCAAGGACTCAATCAGGAATTAACCAAGAGAAAACTGGGTCTAAATCAGGTCCATACCTGGACAATATCACAAACTGAATCTGGATTAAACCAGGACTAAACCAAGAAGTAAACCGGGCTAAAGCAGAGACTGACTGAAACCAAGGTCTAAGCCAGGGCCAAACTGCAAAGGACTAAACCAGGGACAGAATGAAACGTTGATTAACCTGGACTTAACCAGGACTAACCCAGGACTAAACCAGGACTAACCCAGGAATAAACCAGGACTCAATCAGAAATAAATCAGGTCTAAACCTGAACAATGTCACAGACTGAATCTGGATTAAACCAGGACCAAACCAACACGTAAAAAACCAGGCTAATGCGGAGACTGAAATCAAGGTCTAAGCCAGGACTAAACTAAAAAGGACTAAACCCAGGATTAAATCAGGACTAACCTAAACCAGGACTAAACCAGGACTAAACCAGGAGGGAAACATGTCAAAACTCTGTAAGGACTGAAACTTGGACTAAAACAGGTCTTAACCAAGATTAAACCAG